>JANHJO010007569.1:23201-36405 GCA_032468235.1 Pseudoxyrhopus heterurus | reverse complement strand
GGAAAATTCAGGATTCTCCAGCTTGAAATAAACTTTTCTATAGAGGACATACAAACTTACAACCTCTGCTTTATATAGATAGATACACTAATAGAATTGTGCAAATAATAGGATTCTTCTACTGTCCTGGGATAATTCAATTTGTGTGGGATTCAGATATCCTTTCATCTCTGAGTGCTGCATGATCACTTAACTCATTCAATGCAGTATTTATCAACCTGACAATTCTGGGAATTGAAAATTACCCCTCTTAAAGTAGCTAAGGCTGAGAAACACTTTAATACAACACATAGTTTACATTTGTAGCTCTAATTACCAGTCTGTACTTGAGGTCCATTTTTGAGGAAGCCATGAGCACATTCTCTGAAGAGGTTAGGTAGCCAATTCATTTCAGAATTATTTGCATCCATTGTTGTGTTAGTGATAGGTGCAACTCTAATCCCCATCATCCATCATCAATACCTGATAAGTAGAAACTATGTTTTGTATTGTCAGATTCCCCAATAGTGGCATAATTATGTGACTCTGTGTTTATGCTTCAGGTGGGACATGTGTGAGAGATTGTGGAGCTGGCTTTTACAAAGATGAAATTACAGAAGAGTGTGAATCATGCTACAGGACATGCAAAACATGCAGAGGGGTCAACTACAATGACTGTACAAGCTGCCAAGGAAATTTACAGCTGCTGCATGGGAAGTGTGTAAATCCCCAACGCAAGGGAAAGCATGGGAAATTTTGGAACGGTAAGCTGCTTTCATTTTGCTGCATTTCTTTCACTGTTAGTGCTAGGAACTCTTCGAACAGGAAGGAATTTGCCCTTTAGCAAACTGGATTTATGAAAGGAGAAATGATGTTATTGGCAGACTTGGAATTGGAGTTGTTACTGACATTTGACCTGAGCCTGATATGGGGTGGCTTGACCTGTAATACCCCACAGTTTGTCAGGTGCAAAAGACCAGGTCCATACGTGAAGATTTACTTAAGCTGATTTATTACTAAAAGCCTATGCAGAGGAATCTTCTTAACTAATACTCAGCATCTGGTTTGAGTTAGATAAGGATCAAGGGTACTCAAAGGGGCTGGAGTTAATTCTTTTGTGGCTATGTATGGGTTCTAGGCTAATTCCTCTTTTCACTTCACCCCCAGGTTCTGCCATCCCTTCTTCTACACAATTAAACTCTCAGGGCCTGCGCCCAATAAAGATGGTGGGAGGGCTGGTCAGGAAACCTCTCTGAGAAGGGGCCATTTTGTCAGGGACTCCCCCCAAGCCAAGAGTATGTTCTTTATTTACACCGGTAGCATTATTGACAAATGCACAGTTTTAGACTAGTCTGAGCAGGATATTTTTACACAAAATTTGCATCTATTGTTTATTGTAATATGTTTACTAGCAATGTACTCAGTTATACCCCATGTGAAGAAACATCAAGACTAGGCCACATGGTTATTGTTCATCCTGTTTTACTGATAGAGAAGCTGAAGCTGCACACCTCAGACGTTTTGGGCTCCGCATTCCTGAAGGGCCGCTTCTTCCCTTATGTCCCGTCGCAATCCTTGCGGTCAGCTGAGATCGATCCCTTCTCGGTGTCCTCCAGGCATCAAATTGAGATGGAAAGAGCACTTAAAGAGGCATTCTTGGAGAATGCCCGGGTGCTGCCGAAGGCTTTTCCCTTCAAGGCTCACCAAAATCCAAGCCTGAGCGTTATCCGGAAGCGATGTAAGACTAAAACAAATCTTTTTTAAAAATTTTGCTAGCCAACATGGAAAGGGCAGGACTTCATTTTTCAGTATGTAAGATAAGGTGGGCTTTTCCCAACATGGAAGTTAATATGTGGGTGAGGAGAATAACCCAGTATTTATCTTTAATTTGACAGTGAACCTGGTGCTAAACTTATTGTCATCAGCCCAAGGAGTAGCAATTCCTATGGCCAAGAATCGTTACCTCAGGATCCTGGCACAATGCAGCATTTAAACTAATGAAACAGTACTTAAACTGTGTTTCACTTCTCCTATTTTGATAACTATTTAATTAAGTGTAAGCACATGTGACCTGCCTGCTTTAGGACAACAAGCAGATTTAGTACAGGTGGTCCTTAACGTACAACCATTCATTTTGTGAGTGTGTGAAGTTACAACGGCACTGAAAAAGTGTCTTATGACTGGTCCTCGCACCTGTAACCGTCACAGTTCCATAATCAAAATTCAAGTGTTTGGCAACCAGCATGTATTTACAACTGTTGCGGTATCCACAGGTCATGTGGTCGCCATTTGCGACCTCCCCAGCCTGCTTCCAACAAGCGACGTCAATGGGGGAAGACAGATTCACTTAATGACCATGTGATTCACTTAACAACTGCAACGGTTCATTTAACAACCATGGCAAAAAGGCATAAAATTGGGTGCAACTTACTTAACAGCCGCCTTGCTTAGCAATGGAAATTCTGGTCCCAATTGTGGTCGTAAGTCTAGGACTACCTGTACTTTTCCCCATTACTTTGGCATCCTTTATGGTTTGTACATGGGGACAGGGAGAAATGTATATATGATATCTCTGATGAAGTAAATAAAGTCCAGAAATTGGAAGAGGAGAACCCTCAATCTGCCTGTCATCTTTCTTACACCAAACAGAAGTGCTATTCATTAGATTTCTCTCTTGAGGGACAAACAAATGCTGTGGAAATGTTTCCTTTCTAATGGCCATTTCTTCCTCCGTGCCTAAACGTAGGACAAATATATCCTGGCAGCTTTTTTTAAATGTTGTTCCATGCTTAGCTCTAATGATATTAAATCGGCTTTTTCCATCCAGGATAATCTCAAGGTGAGTTCACCTTTAGGGTTTCTCCCAGTTCTCAGAGGGAATCAGGTCATTGGCAATGATGGGCCACACAGGTGAAGGAGAGATATGAGTAATGGGAACAACGACTTCCATGCTAATATTTTTTTCTTCTAACCAAGGATGGGTGGACCATATCATCTCTCAGCAATGTAGAAGAGCCTCAGGTGTTCATAGGGCAGGTCCAAAAAGCCAAGATGGCAGCCGCAATGATATGCTCAAAGCTTCGTCTGTTTAAATATAAATTGCATGCCTGTTGCACATAAAAATAGGTGAAAGTTGCATTGTTGCCGCCATCTTGATTTCATGGACCATGTCTTGTGGACACATCTGGGTAATCCCAAGAAACAAAAATCCTCGGTAGTAATCCTTCCATTTGAACAAACTGAACATGGCTGTGGTGGGAGATTTTAGGGGAAGGTATTAATACACTGTTTTGATGTCAATAAAAAATATAGGCTCTATTTTTAAAAAGTGATAAATTTTCCAATGTGATTTTTTAGCAACCACAGATTAACCTGTCAAGTCCAAATTTACTCCTGATTGTATGAAAGTGTCCCTAATTCAGTTCATAATGGCTTTGCATTCTGCAAAATTTTTAGGTTTTCCTCCTTAGGTTGCCACTGAGCCATGCTGTGTAATCCTGATTATATAACAGACAAATATTGATTGTTCTCTGGGAATTTCTTGTGCCCAAGTGATGGACAAGATGCGTGTATCTTAGGAGAATGGTTAGAAAGGTATTTCACTGAGAATTCAGCAATTATCTACAGTCTCAAAATATTTCCAATCCCATCACTTGGTTGATTAAGTGCCGGGACAGTGGAAAGAATAGGTACAAGATGCTATATTCATAGCCAAAGTTTGGATTATGCTAAGTATCCTCATCTCTAGCCTCTTCAAAGAATGGCCTACCACTAGTTCAGATATGGCAGATCCAGTATCAAATAGTATGGTTTATTGGAAGACAAACAAGTAACAAATTCCAATACTGTTTTTGGCCTCCTTGTTCAATCAAAACCAACGAATCTGATCTTAGTTTCCCAGTTTGGATGCAGTATTGGTTTAGTGAACCAAGAAATCTTCTCTAAAATCTCCCCAAGGGAGATTAAGAGGTGGGCATACCTGGACTCCATCCCAACACACGTCTCTTTGCTAAATAGGGAGATCCAACCTCGAACTAAGGGAAAATTTCCTGATATTGAGAGCAAGTAATCAGTGGAACGGCTTGTCTCCAGAAATTGTGGGTGTGCCATCACAGGAGGTTGAGAAGAGATTGGACAGACATTTGTCCAGAATGGTATAGGGTCTCCTGCTTGAGCAGGGGTTGGACTAGAAGGCTTTCCAACTCTGTTATTCTGTATTCTGAATGATCCAATGAATTGAATCCATTTGCTTACAAGCTGGGTCTGATACACATAACTATCTTGTTTATGACAGAAATCAATTTCAAATGATTTGGATATGGCTTACTACTATTCTCAATCTGGCAATTTTTCAAAACTTAGTTTCAGGCAGGTGTCATTTTTTGATAGATCGAAGACCTAAGAACAAATGATTTCTGCAGACAGATAGTTTTCCTACTTGAAATTGTTGTGTGCAGAAAAAAAAAAAAACCCATCATCTTCCTTAACCAAAGTTGGATCATCTCCTACAAGCTGCTTCCCCCATAGAATAGAGTTTTTCCAATGTCTGTTTTTGCCAACTGGAAAAGCAGAAAATAGTAAACTAGAATATGCAGGTCTGGAAGAGAATTATATACTCTCTCTCAGTCTACTCCCTCCCTCTTCCCCCCACAAGCCACACATACATACACACAGATGTAGTCACACAAATTCACACATACACAAGATCTACATGCATACACTTTGCAGAGGATGCCAGATTTTCATATATACTAACTAGTTAGTAAGAGGACGGTTTTAGTAAATCAGTTCTTAGCAAGGCTAACCCAAATAAACTGTGACAGAGTCTAAAATAATGAACTTGAATTTATCAAGTTTCTCTTTCTTTTCTTTCCAAGGGGGAAAAATGTCTGGGTCAGTTAAGTGTTGCTCTGAACATCTGTATTTTATCTTGTGTACCAGATGATGTTATTGGGGAGCCAGGAGACACAATAATGAAGGCCTTGATTCACTGCATGTTAACACAGCAGTTTGGCTGGAAGAATGATTTAAGAAGCATGAACAGGCAGATTACTAACATGTTAAGTCACCAAACTTTTACATTCTTCAGTCAATCCACAGATATATAAAAATGGGTAGTTAAACAAAAGAAAATAAGGTGAATATATTATGCCAATGTTTTTCAGCTGGGAATGGTTTGAAGACTTTTTTTTAATCAACATGCAATTTCAAATGATATTTTGTGTCAGTATTTTGTTTAATATTGTTGGGTTTTGTTCACAACTGATAGGTTTTAAATATATACAGTCGCTATGCCTGCACAAACAAGTTCAGAAGGATCTGGAATAAGAAACATTGGCTCAGGTCCTCTTCTCAGGCATTCAGAGCGCAGGAAATTATCTGGCTCAGATTCAGATTCTTGGTCTCTATAGCTCTAGTGTTGTCTCCATACAGAATGAGAGAGAGAGAGAGCTACCAGATTTTCAGATGAAGGGTTTTGTTTGGTTCCATTTGGGTTTTCTTTAGGCCCACGTTTAGGAAACTGCAAGGGATGAATTATTGGTGCTTTCATTGTCTATTTCCAACTCTTGATATGTTTCCCATGCCCTTCTTATGTTCTGTAGCATCATGTAGGATACATGATGCCCTTGAATTACTATTATGTTAAAGTCCAGTGAAAATGCCCCACAAAGCCTCCCAATTCAATGATGGTGACTGGTTATATAGGTAGGTGAGATCTGACCATTTTATGGGCCCTGGGCCACATCTGGCCTTTCGGTTGTCCCTGTCAGGCCCATGTGGATTGCTTTTATTTTGAAGATATCTGGTATTTTTTTTATTTACATTTTTGTAAATGTAAATTAAATTTACATGCATGGCTATGCACCTTCACATCTCTATTGGTTCAGCCTTCCACAATAATTGCAGTTCCTCATGTGGCCTCTTGGGAAAATTAATTGCCCACCCCTGAGCTAGACTCTCTGAAGCCAGCTAAGCTTCTCATTGATTTGTAAACCATATAGAAAATGTCCGCAGAACATTTAACATAAAAGGTGATAAAATTTAAATACCTTTCCTATGAACACTTTACATTTGTAGAAATTGGGGGAGGCTTTTAAAGATGTACATGTCTCGGTTACAATTTATTTCTCCACAGCTCTTACCTTTATCAATCTCTTAAACCAGAAACTGCACAATTTTTAGGATTTATAACATACATATTTCTATTTCTATTAAACTGTATTGTAAAATTATAATATTACATATGTGAGTCTTGTTCAATGTTTGTGCATGGGTGATACAGTACTGTAATGTTAACAGATTGAGAAACTAGCTCCATCTTTGGATGTGAAAGCAAAGCCAATTTATGCTATCCTGGCCACACAAATTATTGTTATATTATTGCAAATGATACGATACAATCTCTTTGCTGTGCGGTCCTTCATTTTTTCAAAAAAGAATAACATTATTTTTTATAGTTATTCTGGAATGTGGTTCTGTGAGACTGTTCCATTTATTTTCCATTAATAAGTTCAAGGTACAAGCTATTGATGATAAATGAACAACCACTTTTATATCTTGAAGAACCATAAATGATTAAGATTCATAAAATGAATGAAAGAGAATGCCTTACTTTGGCTTATGAAACAAAAACAAATATTTCAAGTAGTGAAAAAAATGTAGCAGAAATATTATTCATGCACAAACCAATAGTTATAACTTTCCCACACCTGTTGCACTCAGTAAGCAATGATAGAATTTTGTCAATAATATAAATTATTTCTTTTATAATTTTATAGTCTACCCACAGAGGGTGGAAATGTAAAGATACTGTACTGTGTAGTTAATAGTGAATGTATAATTTATACAATGAATATATCATCCCTACTTTAATTTATACATGTAATTATTTTAGTTGAACTTAATATGTTTGCTTAAGAACAAAAAAGTATATTAATAATGCTCTTAATACGCATAATGTAATGTTATGTGATATAATACATAATGATAGAAGTGCTCCAATAGAGCTGCACTTGTAATTTAACTCTTGACCAGCAAATTTACCATCCAAAAAGACAGCTAGGATTTAGACATTAGCTGTCATTATATCCTAACAATTTGCAATCTTTGAGGCTATAGCACCTGTTTGCAGAATTCAAGCTGCCTTGGAAGCTATGTATGGGGCTGTTTTGTGTGTATTGTTGCCAGGCTTTTGAAGAACTGATATGGCGGTTAGAGAGATACAAGGAAAGCATAGCTATGTAATTAATCAAAGAAACAAATGCATATTTGAGCACATCAAAGTACATGCCATTCGGTTAGAAGAATTTTGCAACCTGGAGGTTTTCAAATTTTCCCAGGAAAAGCAAAGCAAATAGGCAAGCATATTATATTTGAATGCAGGTTTGACAACGAGCAATGTCAAATTCAGCTCTGAAGCACTATGAATAAAAATCTACATTTGCTGGAGATAGTTTGAATTGTTGGTTGGTAACTATTTAATGTGCCATCTGCTTCCCAATTCCTGATGCATGTTCCCCTCTGCTGGAAATTCAGAAGTATTACAGTAGTAGCATAGAATTGGACTCTCAGCAACTCACAAGAGTTCTTAAAGCACTTACAGTAATTAATGAACAGGGAACATTCAGATGTTGTATTGAAGATTAAAGAATATGTTGTTGGAAAATGCCTACATCCACTCCACTAATTGGTGGCTGATGTCCATTCACCACTTCCTGATCCAATGGACACCAATTCACCATGTCGGTCTGTCGGTAACTGCTTTGAGTTTGAGTTTTTGAAAGCTTCTGCTTCTGCTGCTAGCTAATATTAGTTGTTTATTGATAAATGTACTTTAGGTAATGGGTTGGATATCACTCCATCATCATCATCATCATCCTTCTGCAGAGAATGCTGAAAATAATTATGATCTAGGACAAAACTTATTAGGCATCTCAGAAGCTGGTCAAGGTAACAGAGAGGACAAGAGTATGGACAGCTCACCTAACCATTTCTTAGTAGTGTCTGACTTTCACCATTCCTCCCATTCTAAAACTATAATGATTGTATTCTTGTAAACTGAGCTTCTGAAAAAGAAGTGCAATGGGTAGCATGGTCATTCAGATACTGGATGCACATATTGAAGTCAGAGTGGCAAACTATCTGGACGAATAATAATAGATAAATTTAGCTTGGAAATGTTTTGGGGGGTAAGCAGGCCCTGTTTCTCTTTTATTTGCATTGCAATGTCCTACAATAGCATGAAAGATTTCATCACCTCAACATCTGTCCCTTTGGAAGGTATTGGAAGGTATTAAATGACACTATATCAAAATCATATTTGGAATCAAATATTCAGCCAGGATATCAAGAGATGTCCAACTAGTTTCTTTTTTTCCCTTCTCTAATACAGCAACGGCTACTGATTTTCAGCCATGTGCTCCTTCATGCAAAACCTGTGAAACAGCTGCGGATAGATGTACTTCATGCCCCACAGGTATTTATTTATTCCACTAAGATACCATATAATCAACTCCAGACTCACAGCACTTTACAGTAATGATCAACAGTAAAACATCGAAAATATGGGATTAAGTCCATCTAGTGCAGGGGTTTCCAACCTTGGTAACTTTAAACCTGGCGGACTTCAACTCCCAGAAAGCTGGCTGGGGAATTCTGGGAGTTGAAGTCCACCAGACTTAAAGTTGCCAAGGTTGGAGACCCCTGATCTAGTGGGCCAAGAAGAAAGGCCTTCTCCAGGTGGCTTCCTCCCTGTGGAGCATCATCCCTGCGGAGATTAGCCCTGACTCTGACACTCTTTTGCAAGATTGTGAAGACATGGTTCTGCCAGTGGACCTGGCACCCCAGAGTGATATGGAGCCCAACCAATGATTGATTGTGGTCGGCCCAGGGGTTAGGGTTTATTGTTTTTTGTACTTAGATTTTATCTTTGTAAGTTGCCCAGAGTCACTATGAGTGAGTTGGGTGGCCATATAAATTTTCTAAATAAATAAAAATACAACCAACAATTTCAAGGATATTCGTAAAAAAAAAAATTAGAATGCAGACATAAACATAGGAAATTTAAAAATTTAAGAACAATAAATATTACTACTACTATTAATTATGGGAACAACATATTAATCATAGAATTGCCCATCTTGAAAGAGTGCTACAATTTGGTAATAGATGGAATAAAGTGTTTTAAAAATAGGTTCTTGCTTCCATAATTTTCACTTCATAGAAGTGGGATACAACTGAGAGATTCTTCTGGAAAAACCACTAGATTAAAGAACATAATCCTACAGATATTTGGGCATCAAGCTACATACAGATAGTCCTCGACTTATAACAGTTTATTGAGCCGTGGTGGCACAGTGGTTAGAATGCAGTACTGCAAACTAACTCACTGCTCACTCCAGGAGTTCAATTTTCACCAGCTCAAGGTTGACTCAGCCTTCCATCCTTCCGAGGTCAATAAAATGAGGACTGAAATTGTTGGGGACAATATGCTGACTCTGTAAACTGCTTAGAGAGAGCTGTAAAGCACTGTGAAGGGGTATATAAATCTAAGTGCTATTGCTGTTGCTATTTAGTGTCAGTTCCAAGTTACAATAGCACTGAAAAAAATAACTTATATTTATGACCATTGCTGCATACCCATGGTCACCTGATCAAACTTCAGACACTTGGCAACTGACTCATATTTATGACAGTTGCAGTGTTGTGGGATCATGTAAATCACCTTTTACAACCTTTTGACAAGCAGTCAATTGGGAAGCCAGATTACTTAACAACTATATTTGTTATGTTACTAACTTAATAAATGCAGTGATTCACTTAAAAACTGTGGCAAGAAAGGTTGTATAATGGGGTGAAATTCACTTAACAAATGTTTCACTTAGCAACAGGAATTTTGGGCTCAATTGTGGTCATAAGTCGACAGCTATCTGTATAGCTGTATAAGTCATGCCTATAGATAGGGGGGGGATTGCTCTTTTCTAGCATTATGCATTGCTGTTTGTAGGAATTTTAAATATATTCTACATTAAATAAGAGCTTAACCTAGGCAAATTGTATACAGTCAAGATATCATAGCAACCAGGTGTGTTTTATTGTTGTATGTTTACTTCTATATACAAACAATCCGCACAATTTCTCTTTTCCTCTTTTATAACATTATGACAGGGATTATGTCATTTGTCAAGTTAGCAGACATATTGGGAATTTGGAAAGCAAGATCTTGCATAAAATGGTGATCATAAGAAGCTGGCTTAAATACAAAATGACAAGTTTCACAATTGCTGTAGTAGCTTATCCCTTGTTTTTTCTGCACAAATTCAAAATGAAGCACTGAATTCAGTGGCCTGCTATCTTCATTTTATAAATATGTCTGTGGGCCTATACAGAGCCCAGAGGCATTGTGTTAAAATATAATTCCATGTTATTTATTTTTATTTATGGAAGAAATGAATGTTAGCTTTCCATCTATATCATCAGGATATGTCAATTCAAACCAGGCAACAGAAAACAATAATAGACCTTTCATCCACTAATATTGGACTGATGATTGATTACCTGCCAGCAAGTCTATGTTGATTGTTAGTTGACTTGTCTCCATAATGATTTGTACCAAAACTGGTTCTTCAGGTCTTTCAACAATTTACCCATAGCTACTATAATTCAGTCCATCCACCTTGCTGTTGGCAGCACTCTTCTACTCTTTCCTTCTAACTTTCCCAACATTACAGCCTTCTCCAGAGAGCTAGGTCTTCACATAATGTGTCTTCAAGTAGGATAATTTGTGCCTGGTCATTTGTTCCTCAAGCAAAATCTCTGAGTTGATTTGTTTGACAAGCCATTTGTTTGTTTGTTTTGGCTGTTCATGATATTGTCAAGAGTCCCAAAGTTCAAAAGCATCAATGCACTTTCTGTATGGCTTGTTCAAAATCCAGCTTTTGCTTCCATAAAATGTCATAGGGAATTCCCTTGTCTCTTTTCCAAAGCCTTAATTACTACCAAGTTCTAATATGCAGTATATTTCTTGACTTCTGATTACTTTACTCTGAACGTTGGCCCTAAGAGACAAAAGCTATCTACTACTTACTATCTTCATTGTCCATTCTAAGGCTGTTTACTGTACCTGTTGTCAACGGTTTGGGCTTCTTAGTAATGATTCATTAAGCTAAATGAAAAAAGAGCATAAAATAACTTGTTGAGTCCCTATGCAGTGCCATTAGAAGAACAACGTCCCTTTAAACATCAGTGGATATGTAATAAATAGTATATCCCAGAATATCTTAATCTTAACGAGGGTGTCAATGGACGTTTAAACTATAATTCTTCAAAATGGGCACAAGAGAGCAGAGGTGGAAAAACCTTAATTATAATAGTCAATATTTGCAACAATACCATTGGCTGGCTTTCAAGTACACAATTTATACCTATACCAGTTCTTCTCAACCTTTTCTTCACCATGGACCCCCCCCCCTTTAAATACCTTTTGTGGCCATAGACCATAGCTATAGCCTATGGACCCCCTAAGACTTAACTCAAGATTTAAATCATAACATTTCTTCAAGCCTTCATGAACCCCCTGTGACCATTATGCCATTCTTTTTCAGGCAAATTTCTTTTTGCTGGGACCTGTGGCCATGATTGCCCTCCTCAAACATTTCGCAATATGAAGACAAAACAATGCGAGAACTGCACCAAGGACTGTGAAGAATGCACAGCAAATCAACACTGTCTGAAATGTTTGTTCAGTACAGACACACCACGCTATTTGCACAGAGGCGAATGCTTGCAGGAGTGCCCCATGTATGTACTCATTTATATTCATTGCTGCAAACTCCTATTTCACATTTCAGTGTGACATTTCCACTTCCCCATTTTCTACATTGCAATATGTGTAACCTTCTCCTTGGAGAAGCCTATGAGGTCCCTTGGCTTCTTCAGAATGTTTGCAAAGATACATATACATTCCTCTGGCTTTCTCTGGTGGGTTTCCTAGACTCGTTTTTAAGCAGAGTGGAACAGATTCCCATTCCAACATTCTAAGAACATGAGCAGCCCTTTGAGAACTTATTGGGAATGTATTAATACAGGAGGAGGGAGAAAATAGGATGAAGTCAAGAGACCGACTGACTGAAGAAGGATCTAGTTTACAATGATTTTCATATGCTTAGTTAAAAGAAAGATTGAATGTGGATACGAAGCTAATTAGAACTGAAAAACAGAAAATGGAATTTGAAATTGAACTATGTAGAAATAATGAATGTGTAATATCAAAAATGTATAAACTTGTTAAGATTTAAAACAGAAGAAAAGGTTAGAAAATAGTAACTCAGCTGGGTGGATGCCTTGGTCGGAGGTCAGGGCTTCCCTAGTGACGATCCAGAAAATAGAAGGGTGGTGAGAATCAAGGGGAACATCAATGCCTTCGGGACAAGGGCCCTCCAGGATCTAATACAGCTTGCTGAAGCATTTTCCTTTCTTCTTTTTACAAAGACTTCAGAAT
Source organism: Pseudoxyrhopus heterurus (assembly GCA_032468235.1). Classification (NCBI taxonomy): domain Eukaryota; kingdom Metazoa; phylum Chordata; class Lepidosauria; order Squamata; genus Pseudoxyrhopus; species Pseudoxyrhopus heterurus. Next base: position 23,927 of record JANHJO010007569.1, on the reverse strand, counting down.
CAGATGAGCAACTGGGCAGAGAGAAAAAAAAGACTGAGTGACTGGCATTCATCTTACTATTTTATTTCTAAAATATTTTGTTTGTGCAGGGCCTCAGATTCAGTTCCAAAAAGTGCTTTGAAGTACATGGGAAGGGAGGATATGGGGAAAAAAGAAAAACCACTTCTCTGCACCTGCTTTAAAGCAGTTGTCTCTTTCTCAGGACTGTTTGGCAGTTACAAAAGGCTGATTGTTCCTAAGAAATACATGACTATCTAAAGGCCATAGAATCATTAAATCCGGGATGTATATTACAATCATAGCATCATTTCCATTAAGAGCATGTTTTCTCAGATCAAAAACACTGAGATGAAAGTTGCTGCTTTGATCCTTTCAAATCACCTGTTAAACTTTCTGAACAAATTCCCTGTATTGCTTACCTTGCTTTATTCAGGGTATCAGAAGCTTGAAAAAATATAATTGAATTAATATTAATTTAACTTATATCTATAAGAAATATAATCATTACCAAATAAAGTAAAAATGTGATAAACTATTTTGGGGTTCTTCTGGAGGACCTGATCTTTCATAGTTTAATAACAATAAGGAGATATGTGGATCTGGTGCTAAGTTGAGCATTTCCTTTGCATTTTGTTCTTCATTGTGGTGGGAATGAAATTGCTTTGCCATTATTCTTCAAAGAAGAAACTGGTGGTGTAATTATCTTGAATGAAATGCAGGATCCTT
>JANHJO010007566.1:3139-14043 GCA_032468235.1 Pseudoxyrhopus heterurus | reverse complement strand
TTCCATGCAGCACTCAGAAACAATTATTTTATTTTCTGATTTATATCCTACTTTTTTTCCCGTAGGCTACCGTTAAGGTTTAGTGGAAATATATTACCTGAGGTCTGAGATATCTGTTGGGCATGGGAGTGGGAAAGGGACAAATGCGTAATTTGGTATACTACAGCAAACAATGTTTTCTTTCTTCCTTTCTTGGTTTCAGTATTTGGTATTTATACTGCTGAAATTTCATCTGAACATGAAATTCTGTTTACTTATTATAGCAATAGCACTTAGACTTAGATATCATTTCACAGTGCTTTACAGCCCTCTCTGAGCAGTTTATAGAGTCAACATATCGCCCCCAACAATCTGGGTCCTCATTTTACCAACCTTGGAAGGATGGAAGGCTGATCAATCTTAAGCTGGTGAGAATCGAACTGCCAAAATGCTGAACTGCCCACCATGTCTAATATATGTTGGTTAATCTCTTCCTTGAACCCCTTTCCTCTAGAATATGAGAAGCAACGTTTAGCCCAGATTGAAACCTATGATCACTAAACATTTAGTGACTGACAATATTTCAGTCAGAGCATCTATGGGAACAATCAACAACATCAAAATGGCAGGTGTGACAGGTTCTGTCTCTTTTTATGTGTGGGTGAAATGTGTGACATATATGACAGAGGGGCTTTCCTCAACAATTGCAGCCATCATCTTTTTTGACTTCTCCATGTAATTTGAAGCACATCTAGAGTGTGTAATACAATCTGCGGTTGTAGAATTTAAATGCCAAAAATAAAATCAGTTGCTAATTGTTGTTAGTTGCGAAGTTGTTTCCGACCCATCGTGACCCCATGGACAATGTTCCCCCAGGCCTTCCTGTCCTCTACCATCCATTTAAGCCCGCACCGACTGCTACAGTGATTCCATCCAGCCACCTCATTCTCTGCCGTCCCATTCTTCTCTTACCCTCAACCGCTCCCAGCATTATGCTCTTCTCCAGGGAGTCCTTCCTTCTCATGAGGTGGCCAAAGTATTTGAGTTTCATCAGTTGCTAATACAACTTAGCAAATAATACCATATAAAGTAAGCAATTAAATTTCACAGGTAGAATATAAATTTTAAATCGTAGCTAGACTAGGCTACATCCATAAGAGCCCTTGATCAATTAAAAGACAGTCAAAGCAGACAAATGGAAAAAAAGCCTCTAGGAAATTAATAGCAAGTGTAAATTCTTTTAATGTAATCTATTCATCTGTCCCTACAATAAATCTGACAAAAATTATTGCTTTGGGAACCTCTATGGAATGGTTGGGAAAGCATAAAAGCTTTCATGCATTGTGGTAGGGATTGAAAAAGAGATAATAAGAAACAAATGCTGGGAATATTTTGTGAATGCTTTGTTGAGTAAGGTACATTTTCTGAATTCATTGGAACAGCCGTTTTCAATATTTTCACTGGGTTGAGTAAGATTTCCCTTGGTCTTTTCCATTACAGCTCTGTAGGCATTTTATGCTCTTCATTCTAATTCTGTCCTCCAGATATATTTTGGTATTTTCATAAAATGATTTCAGAACAGTGCATGCTTTGCATGCTATGGTTTTAATTTCTCATCCATTTCTTTCTTTCTTTTTTTTAAATAATTTACTGATGCATTTCAGTTTATATGTAGACTAATCAAGATGGGATAAGGTATTCTGAGTTGAATATACCATACAATCTCATCAGGATTCTTTCTTGCATTATCATAGGTACATAGCATAGATGCTACTAGTCATCATGATGATACCAAAATCATGATCATAGGTACCATATTATGAAGTCATGGGTTTGATGTCACATAATACATAGTCACATAAATGCACATAAGGAATGGAGTTTGTGTTATGATGCCCTTTATGCCACTTGTCCCTCTTCTGTGAACTTCTGTGTACTCTGGTACATTCACAATTCTTTTTAAAATGAATCTTAATGAGCTTGCATATATCCTGGTGTACCTTAGTAGTATAAACCCGAGAATTATCACCCAGCAATCTGAATAATATATGAAAATCATAAATAGAAGATTTGTATACTATGAATGCATCAATGTGATTTGGGAACAGAAATAGAGCTTTCTAAAATATCAGTGTTTGTATTGGAGGAGTTTTGTAAACACCTTTAATTTCATTAGGCACAAGTAATAAGCAGAGATAGCCTGAACAAGTTCATTGCTTGGCAATGACCAGGTCAAAGTTGGCCAGGCCTCACATAGCTGACAAAACTATTGTAGCAGGAATCATATACATTTCAAGAAAATATATTTAATGCTAATCTAGGGTAAATATAGAATCTTGAAAATTGCAACAATAATGGTTGGCGAAAGATTCTGGAAATTCTAGATATTCAGTAGGCACCTATTTGAAAAAAACTGTCCTAGCAGATTGGAAGAAATATTAGGGTAATATGACTGCTGGTTGTCCTTGACTTCTCAGGACTTTTCATTCTTCTACCCTTCTAGACCAGCTCTGTGATTTAGACCAGCTCTGTGATTTAGACCCCCAAGCCGGTCCACAAAGTCAAAAAGGTTGGAAAACTCTGCTCTTGAAAACCATAGAGATGGCCTTGAGGAAAATATTCAGACACTGTTACAAGAACAAAGAGCAGAATCATTCCTTGAATGATGGGAAAGGAAATAGTATTAAAAAGGAGATTTTTGGCTTGTTGATTCTCTTTTGAATGAATGAATATGTAGATATTGTTTACATCTATGTGCCTATTGATGGCTGATTTGTCTGAGTGTCAGGTTTCCAGGAATTCTCTAGCCTTTTTGGACTTGGCTTGGTCTAGAATAGGTACTGCTTCCCAATTGAAACAATGGTTGAATCTGTCCATGTGTTATGAAATTAAGGAGTTTTCATAATGCCTTCTGGCTGCTAGTTGTTCATGGATGTGATATGCTAGTCTTTTGCCTGTGTGTCCTACTTAGTGACTGTTGCAGTCCTTATGCTGTATGTTGTAGATGACTCCTGTTTTGTCTTGTGGGGCTAATGTTTTTTTTGGTTTAGGATGTTTAGATCATTTGTGAGCTATGCTGGTGCCTTGTGGTTGTAATAGCCTGTTGATAGTTTCTGATGTTTTTGGTGTATGGCAGTGTTATCCTTGACAAAAAATGAGAACAAACCCCATTCCCTACTAATGCTGATGATGTTATCTAGTTTGGGTAGTAAAACATCTTCAAGAAAATGACTAATCCCAGACAGCACCAAGGATTCCTCATTTCAATCCTGAGATACAAATATTTTCCTATGTCAGTACCTCAGTATATCTATATTTGCCTTTAAGGTCTGTCATGCTTGGTCAGTACAACTACCTTCAATTCATCCTTTCATCAAATTATTTATCCCATGTGATTAACATATGCATTGTATTTTATTTATTACATTATGGGATATCTTTCAGTATACCTACAATAATATAAGAAGTGGAATGTTCAATTTTCATTTGCTGCTGTTGTAACTGTTACAATAAATTTTTACTTACCAAGTCATTCATTCAGTGACTGTTTGAAGATGCAATGGGGCTGAACAAGGGGTACTTAGAACGAATCCTCAAAGTTCTGGCCATTGCAGCACCCCAATAGTCAGGTGATTTCCATTCAGATGATTAACAACCAGCTCACAATTATGATGGTTGCAGCATTCCATTGACACATGTCCATCATTTGTCACCTTCCTTGCCAGCAAAGGAAGCAAAGCCAATGAGGAAGCCAGCAGGGAAGATTACAAATATCCTCCCCCCCACACACCTTTCTGCATACCATGCCCTCCTGCTGTGGGTCACCCTGTGCTCACATGCATATACCCAAGTCCTCCTTCTCTGGGTCTCCCTGCATGTGCAATCCTCATCCTATTATTTTTCTTCCTATAAAGAGGCCTAAGAGATTAAAATGCAAGTTTATATGTAGAAAGAATTGAAGGAGCATACTTCATGGCTGACGTCATCTTAGAAATGTATATATTGGGATCCAAATTGAGTTTCAAGTAAGTTGAGATTTAAGCTGACTCTACATTTGCAAGCATTCAGCCACATTTTGGCAACCCTTAGTCCCCTCAGGCCCACTGATTTAATGCGAGTATGAAGCAGCCTAGAATGTGAAAATATGGATAGGATCATGTCTACTTTTCAATTTTTATTTTAAAGAAGCCAAGTACACCAGCTTACATGCTTTTATACCTGATATGGCAATTGTCCTCTTGCTTCCCTTTCAACAACAGCAGATGGCCTGAAGCAGGAAAAGACTTTAGTAGCTTTTTTACTTGCTTTATTTAAAATGTAAGCCAATAAACCACCTTTATTCAAGCACACTCAATTATAAGGAACAACAAAAGAAAAGTTGTAAAAAGTAAATACATTAGCAGTTATACATGAAAGGTTTGAAAATGGGATTCTAAATGTAAATATATTTCCTTCCCCACAACTGTTTATATATACTGAACTCAGTTTCCATATCAGACCAAAATATAAATAAAAGCCAATACAAAGAAACAGATTTATATGAAAATAAGGATATATAAAAATTACAGTTGCTTCCCCTGAGGCAAAAACTGAGTGCAAAACCAAAATCCAAATTTTAAACATTTGCATAGTGTCCCAAGACCACTAATTATTAGTCTAAAGTATGCATGGGAGATTATTCAGCACTGAGTACCATATTCGAAACAGTCGTATATGTTATACTGAGAATTATAAATTGTATTGCCAAAAATAATTTTAAAAAATGTAAGACTTAAGCAGAAGGAAAAATACAGTACAAGCCTGCTCTTGATTTCGGCTAATACTGAGACTTACAAAATGGCACAAAATGTTATAACATTGGAAACACTAAAGAAGATATTTGAAGAACTGAGCCCAAAATTATTAATTATAATATCAACACTAAATATGGATTGACTATGTCCAAAAGATATTAATGAGGAATGACAGATAGGGAGGAAATTTATCTGACAAAACAGAAAATACTGAAAGTGGAACTACAAATGACAAGCCAAGAGAATGATTTGGAAAAGGATTATTTATAGATATAAAAAAGAAACTGCCAGAAGTCTTAAAAATTAAAAGGGAAAGAATGATGATAAACCAAGAGAATGACCTGGAAAATGTTTTCCTATTGGATCTATAAAAGAAACTTGTTAAAACATTGAAAACATATTATGTGATGGGATAAAGAAAAATTGAAGAAAAATACAATCCTAAAATATTTGATTGAATTAAAGTTTAAGACTGTCAGAAGTAAATGCAAGCAATAGAAAGTTGGTTTATTAACCAAGGTTAAATTAAGATTTTTTTTTTTTTTGCAAAGTTCTTGCAACCTTATTGAACATTGTGCTGACATCAGGATTGAAATGTTGATTTTTTTGGATTTGCTAATAGATAAGGGATGGGATAAAGAATATTTTTTGTAACCTTATAGGCAGTGAAGAGTTAATAAATTTATTGATACTTATTGAGAGAAAGGTTAGAAGTCACTGAAGAGCCTTGATGGCGCAGCAGTTAGAGAGCAGTAAGAACTTGTAATTAGTACTAGCTCCAGCTCCCTGCAATTTAGCAAGTTCAAATCCCAACAGGCTCAAGGTCGACTCAGACTTCCATCCTTCCAAGGTAGGTAAAATGAGAACCCAGATTGTTGGGGGCAATATGCTGATATTGTAAACCGCTTAGAGAGGGTTGCAAGCCCTGATAGGCAGTATATAAATACAGTGCTATTGCTGTTGCTATAATATGTTGATTCTGTAAATCACTTACCGAGGGCTGTAAAGCAACATGAAGTGGTATATAAATCTAAATGCTATTGCTATCATACATGGACTAGCAATATATATTAACATTTCATCCAGGTGAGTAAAACACAATAAAATATAAATATTAAAAAGATCTATGTTCAAATACCAATGTCTAGGCAATCTAACCATTGAAGCACAGCATCATATACATTAAAAAAAATCAGATCCTGGACTGGTATATGCCCTCAATTGGCAGACAGTCACGATGTAATCTACAGTTTGAAATGGGACACTGCAGTTACACTGAGTGACGGATACTGTGCCCCTTATTTTAATGCTATACTGATGTCTGTAGACAATGTTTCAATACCTCAGTCCTGCTGAAAGTCAGACTTATACCTTCACTCTGTCCTCCAAATTCACCTCAGCAGCTATGAACTTCTGCTGAATGGCTTCTATTGACATATAACTCTATTCTTACTGTGATTTAATTACCAACTCCTTTACAATTTTAACCACTTCATTCTGTATTATAAAACTAGGACCAAAATGACTTCCTTAAAACTATTGTGTTAGAGTCTGTTTTACATTAGAAATATTAGCAATGCCTGTGGTAAGGATTGTAGACTTAGATTTTCCTATGGTTATTATTTACAGTTAGCTGGGAGTTCTTTAAAACTGAATGTATGTTTTTTTCTAAATTTTTAGATAGGTATACACTACATACTTTTAAAAATAAGTTCAGTATTGGATTATAAATGTGTACTGTTTGCATAGGATGATACCTTGTTAATATTTGCAATCAGCTGAATTTTTTTAAAATTTAATCTTTCATGTAGTTTATTTTCTTCCATCTAATCCCAAAATCCATTTCTTTCCATGCACACTTCTATATGAGGGGTCCTTGGTACTCTCTGAGCTTCCTTGTTTTTTTGCAGACATTTCATTACCCAAATTAGATAACATCATCAGTGCTAATCAAGTTTAGAGAACCCCTCATTTCAATCCTGAGCTACAAATACTAACCTTTATTGACACATCTATATTCTATTAGGACCCATTTGTCATGATTTCTAATCCTCACATCATTTTGTATGAAAAAGATTCTCAGAAGAATGGTCACTTCTAAAAATAGGAAGATATGTCCTTGTCAAAATCATTTAGCTTAGAGAAATAATTCCCAACAGGATCTTTAACTTTCCATCCTCACTGTAAAATTAGAAAGACCCTTTAATAGGTCAACTATCTGTTCAGAAAGGGGTGGAGCCAATTAGATTACAGATAATGGCAAGAATGGAATTGAGGTCAAATATGAAATAAAATAGAAAATTAAGGATGAACAGTAGATATGGCAGAAAGAAGGGTTCATTATATTTTCTCCTCATTTGGATAATTTTCAGAACCTTGGCCAAGAGCATTAGACAAAGCAGATCAGGTGTTTAAGAGCTTAGCCTAGTTTTTATGACTTTCAAAGCAATGTATTTAAAATCTGGATTGTGCACAGAGAAAACAGATGACTGTTATTTGGAACATTCTGCATTGGAGTGATAATGCAAAACCTTACTGCACAAATTACCTCAGTTAAATATTAGAGCCCATTTAGTGGATAATATTTTTTGCAACATTAAATGATTTACATACATTCTGGAATGTGTTATAATGGAAGCATGGGTTCTAGATCAGCAGTGGATGTTACAGGACTTACTCTGCACTTGTTTCTTCTAGATTCAAAAAGATATATGGCTAAAACAACTTCCTACTGTTGTCTCAACAGTGGAGGACTTTGATCAGAAGGACTCATGTAGAGCTCTCCAACATGCTATCTGTTCATAGATCCTTTCTTCTTGGATTTCCTTTTATTTTTACATTTCTCTGCCTTGAGAAATGTCACTGAAAGCCTCAAAGTGTTAAAATTATGCTATATTCAAAATATGATTTTCTTTGTTAAAATTATTTTTAGATCACCATTCATTCCTGTGGATTCTAGAGATCTGTACGTAGTCAACTTAGTGATTAAGTCAAAAGCATGTTAATGGGAAAAAAACCCCTCTTAGACTAGTCAAGACAACCAAATTTAAACCTTCAAATGGATATGTAAATATAAATAGTTTGAGAAGATACCCCAAAGTTTATACTAATAGCCTCAGTTGTACATTAGTTAGGTATTAGTTGTGTCACTGTAGCAGGTATGGTAATATTTACTTGCTTATTTATTGAAAAATAGTTTACACAAAGAGAAAAATAGCTAAACAATAAATATATAATGTTTTAAGAACTAATTCAAAAATACATTAAATAAAAAAGTCCGAAAATTGTTCATAATTTCCCTATACTGTAAGAGTTGACAATGTATTGTAATTAACATCATGAGTAAATTCTGCCTAAACTTTATAAAAGTTTGCTTCTTGCTTCTGGAAGTTCATTATTCTAAGTTACCAGAATTGTTTTGTAATAAAGCAATTTAGACAGCTTTTAAATCCACAAATCAACTGTTACATTTTTGAGAAATTTCCAATGTTTTAATGGTAATTAGTTTATTGCCAGAAGTAAATAGACTATCAACTTCTTAACTTTAATTGGAGCAGTGGACAGAATAAATAAATGCAACAAACCGACTTCTGGAAAGCATTTCTTTTCTGTAATTCTAATATTACTAAAAAAAATTGCATCAAACTCCTGGCCTATGGGCCAAACTCCTGGCCTATGGGCCAAATGTGTCGTGCACTGGCCATGCCCATGTCCAGTTTAGCAAAGGGGGAAAAAGTCCCGATACGTCACATGATGCCACTGTGATGATATGACTTTGACACCCCTGCTATAGGTAATATAATGTTGTACAGATTTGCTGAAGTACAACTCTCTACATTTCTCATATTAGGCATTCTGGGGATGTATTTCATCAATATCTAAAGAGTCCCAATTGTTATCTACAGTATGAAGAGAGAAATTTTTAATCATAGTATACCAGGATTAATTATATAACCAGGTATTGAGGGACATCAAGAATACCAATAGGAATAAAGCTAATCTAACTTCAGTGGGGAAGAATTTTCCACACTACGGCAGACAAGACATGTGTCTTGGGATCTATGAAATACAGATCCCTAGTTGAAGGACTTATTAGATCAGTCTACCCTCAATAGATGATTGACTGATGATCCCTGATGGGCTTTAGAGGGAGCTGGGGATTAAAACTGATGATCTGCTGTGTAGTCTTACTGAGACTCTAGTTGTCAGTTGAAATAGGAGGTGATTGAGGTTTTAGATAGGCTTGCATCTCAGTGTCCTTCCTTGGCCCCTTCGACATCATCAGGCTCCATGATATTCAGAAGAACTGCAAGAGATTAAGCAGATCAAACAATGTCTGGGGCACCAATAGCGGAAGATGAAGAACTACTAAACACAGGTAAGAACTGCTATTGGAGACTACCTTGTGGCAATTTATGTGGTGAAATGGAAATACTTTTCTGCATGAATTGCATCTGCAGATAATCACTCAACGACCCTCTTTAATATAACCTGATACATTATAAGGAGACTCAAAAGTCTACTTGCAGGGATGCAGTGAGGAATTTGATCATTTTCTGGCAGATAGAATCACTCAGATTCATTCTCTCTTGGTTATTGGCATGTATACTTGTTCAGTAGAGGTAACCCAGTTATTTGGGAACTGTTTGATTCTGTTGCTCTTGAGGAAGTGGACAGGATCCTAGAAGTATGAACTTGAGCACCTGTGTTTTAGACCTTATTTCCCAGTTGGTAAAAGCCTTCCAGGAACTGACATTGGATGTGTATTGGCAATGGTTAATGTATATTTGAGGGAGGGGGCAGTGCCCCAATCTTTTAAAGAGGCTGTGGTTCATTTCCTTCTTAAGAAGGTATCACTGTATTCCACCCTGATGGACAATTTGGGGGAAGGTGGTTGAGTAAGTGATTACGCTGCAACTCCAGATGAAACAGATTATCTAGACCCTTTTCTGTCAGGAATCAGATTTGAATATGGGAAAGAAATAGCATTTGCCATGCTTTTTGATGATCTCCAGCAAGAGAAGGATGGAAGTAGTGTGCTCTATTTGATATATTAATGGTTTTCAGTACCATTGACCATGGTATCCTTCTGGAAGAGTTTTGGGACCCTCAGTCCCAGTTTTGTGGGATCCTGCATGGACCACCTCTGTGCTGGCTGCCTCTCTATGAAATATCATTCCCAACAGATAAGATTTTCCTCATCTTGATATTTTTCCAAAAGTCCCTGAATATATGATACTACCTGTGTATCTGGGGACTCCAGTTTGATACTTTGGTTTGCTTGCATTTGGCACTTCCATATGGGAGAGTAAGGTTTAGATTGTGGATTTTTAATGTTGCAAACCACTCAGAGCCACCAGCAGTCATATAAATTTATTTAATAAATAAATATTTCAATCCCAGTCAAACATTTGAAGTTGTGCTTTTTTATTGTAGACATTATCAATACTTGCAACTGATAATCTAAACAATGGCACAGGGATATTTCTAAGTTTATATGGCAAGGGAAAAAACCAAGAATTAGATATAAGTCATTGCAAGATGCTAAGGAAAGAGAAGGTTTGGGTTTACCAAACTTAAAATTGTATTTTGATGCATGCTGTCTGGTCTGGTTAAAAGAGTTGATGAACCTTCAGAACAAGAGATTACTTGAATTAGAGGGCCATGAATTAAGGTTTGGATGGCATGGTTATTTATGTTATGATAAAAGTTAAAGTTAGTGTTGATTTTAATAATCACTTTGCTAGATGTGCCATACTAAGAGTTTGGAATAAATATAAAACAAGGTTCTCTAGGAAGTTGCCTCTCTGGGTGTTCCTCCAGGAAGTTTTTTTAAGCAAAGAAATGGTGATGAAGCCAGACTGGTGGATGTATGGTAAAATATTATCTTTCAACTCTGGTGACCCTACCCTAAAGTCATGAGAAGAACTTGAATCAGAAGGTTATGTTTGCCATTGGTTTACATATCAACAACAGAAAGAAATATTTAAACTAGATAAAAAGAGTTATGGGTTTGATTTCATTAAAAATGAATTGGAAATTTCCTGCCTGTAGAACATTAACATAAAATTCTTTTGCCTTAAGAACTGTATTCAAGCGGTATCGTCGTCCAGATAACATCACAACCAAACC
>JANHJO010007564.1:35648-47368 GCA_032468235.1 Pseudoxyrhopus heterurus | reverse complement strand
ACTGAGACAGGAGTTGGCGGGGGTCATCTGACTTCCTGCTTCTTGCCTGGCAAGACAAGCACTGGTCTCCTTCCTCTTCCCCCTCCCCGCCAGGGCACGCACGAGATGCTGGAGGCTCTTCAGCCCCTGCTGCCCTGCTCATCTCTCTGCGGTCGCCCATCGCCACTCTCCCCCCCTCTCTCTGTCTCTCTTTGTCTCTCTGTCTCATTTCTCTTTGTCTCTCTCTCTCTCTTGTGTGTGTGTGTTCCCTCTTGAACGATTACTGTTCAATTACTTTGCGCACTTCACGCTAAGTTTAAGTGTGATGTGCAAGGCACTGCAAGAGCAGTGAGCAGGCCATAGAGGCGGCAAGAGAAATATGGGGAGAAGCGTGTCTTTGTCTCCTCCCTGAGACACTGATACCACTGCTCTCGATGCCTCCATGGCTGCTTGCTGCTCTTGCAGCGCCTCGTGCAGCACACTTAAACTTAGCAAACTTCAGTAGCTTCACAATGGGGGAGATAAGATTGCGTCCACTCCTCGTCCTCCTGCAGCCCATTACGACGTGATGGAGCATCAGCTGCAGCCAGCCCAGCCAATGTTTCGGGGCAGAGAAAAGTTGTGCGTCTCCCCCAGTGGCCGAGGTGCACACAGAACCAACAAGCACCCGAGCACAGCGCTTCCAGCAGGGCTCCAGTGCCGCAATCTTCTGCACGCTTCGCTCACAGGCCAGGCCGGCTTGGGAAATGCCCAGGAAGAGTTCCGCTGTTACGATTTCCCATGCGCTTCCCTGGCAGGCCAGGCCGGCTTGGGAAACGCCTGGGAAGAGCTACGCAAGTTTGCAGAAGTGCTGCTAGATTCTGCAAGTAGGGGCTGGGCTGGGCGGGGAGGGTAGGTGGAGCAGGTGGGATGGGCGGGGCCATCCAGAATATCTGCTACCGGTATGGCCATATTGGGGCGTACCGGCTGAATCCCACCACTGGAGACAGGTAACATTTTTTCTAGATTATGATGGCTTTAATTTTTAATCTGCTTAAATAGAATAGAAGGAGAAGCAAATAAAGAATAAATAAATAGAAAGTCTTGTAAATGCTATTAATGTGGATTATTTACATGCATACTGTTTTCTATCGTTAAGTCTAGTGGTGGGATTCAATTTTTTTTACTACTGGTTCTGTGGGCGTGGCTTGGTGGGCATGGCTATGCAGTTGACCAATCAGAGGTGGTATTTGCCGCAGTCAGCCAATCAAAGGTGGTATTTGCCCGTTCTCCGAATTATCGCTATCGGTTCTCCGGAACCTGTCAGAACTGGCTGAATAGCACCTCTGGTTAAGTCTCTCATTTAATTTAAGTTCTTTACAATTAATTAAGAATAAGAAAAAGCATAATAAAGATCTTCCAGATAGGGCCAAAGATCTATATAGTTCAGCATTCTCTTACCCAGATATTGGAAGTCTATAAGAAGAAATGTGGAATTGATGTGACAATACTAGGGGATAGCAGAATAGAAAACAAAAAGTTGGAAAAGTTCATGAAGTATCAAGATCTGAAAAATCAACATTGGAAGATTGTGGCATAAACCAACGTGGCGGATCCAAGTGGTTATCGACATACTTTGTGATTTTACCTTGATTTGTTGTTACTGTAGCACATTTTAGGCCAAATTCCATTCCTATATCTGTGCTAAAAATCTTACAGTGTTTGTCAAAGACTGATTTTGATTTCTGATTTTCCATAAAACTTTACACCATTCATATAAAAACAATGTGAAATTTTGTTAGCATTTTTGCAGTTTTATAGCCAAGATTTGTTTACTTCAAAATCACTGAAAGTGGAATCATAGCAATGACAAATAATAAGAGTGTTAATGAGTCACTCTGGAATACACACCTCCCAATGTTAACCAGCTTATGTTTTTCATTTCCTACCACCAATTCTGTTTTCCACTGTGTCATTATTTTTTCTAGAAACATTATAATGCTTTTACTGGCACAAATTATTTTCAAGCATTTGATGATACAACTATGTGATAATGAATTAAATGCCTTTCCAAACACATAATTGTCCTATAATTTACTTGTGTTGTTCCTTTTTTGAGTCTTTTAGAATTAGATAAATTTTGCCAGTTATTAATTAGCATTGATATCTCCTCTGTACAGTAGGTCATTAAGTTGTTTAGCTATAATTGAATGTAAGCTAGTCAGAAATTTGAGCCAAAAGTCATGCATTGATCATTTCCAGGAGATGTCCAGTTTAAAAAAATTTTCATTTGGTTTTCAACTATTTCTGCTGTTATTATTAGTCTTTCCATTTGGTTTTTACTAAATTCATCTTCAAATTCTTTTATCTATTCAGTATTTTTAATATAGACTTTTTGAGATTCCAATAGATTTTTTTCAGAATTATATTTTTCCTTTTTGTTTGATTTTCCATTTTCAGAATCTCTAATAACATTTATCCTTTGATAGAATCATTTCTGGGATGATCAAAATAGATGATTTTGCTTAAATTGGATGATTTGTGGCCATTGTGTTCAGTGTTCCCAGATATTGTTGTGATTTGTTGATTTATTATTTCTAAAGTTTCTTCAATTTTTCTGGGACTAAGACAATATTTTTTTAAGGCTTGTCTTGATCCTTACAGTCTTCTGTTTTTGTTCTTTCATGTTCTTTAAATTACACAATCTGGTCTTAATTCCTTTATCTTGGTCTTTGATCTGTTCTAAACTTTAGATTGAATATGATTTTGCTTTTGATACCCTGTACTTTGTAACCAGCACTGCTGTACTGTAGACAAATGATTGGTCTGTCTCATAGATGTAATTATAGATCTTAGCCCTACAAGATAGATCCCAATAAGAAACAAAACACACATACAGTGGAACCTGGGTTCATGACCACAATTTGTTCCATAACTTTGGTTGTGAACCAAGTTGGTTGTGAAATGAAACAATTTTTTCCATTGGGTAATATGGAAATATGATCGATCCATTCCAGACCCCTATGAACTCTATTGTTTTTTTAAGATTTTGAAGCACACTAATACAGTACTGTAGTTAAATATGCCACAGAACGCACAGTGTAACAGTAAAATCCTTTAATACAAACACTGAGAACACCATGAACAACAGAGAAAACTGTTCAGTCGGTCAATTCTGAGCAAGAGAGAAGTTGCTGTTTAGCGACAGACTCCACCTCCGTGATGGAAGGATGCTCTCCTTCAGGTGTTCTCTCTCTTGAGATTTCTTCGTCCTCAGGAAGTTTGGTTGTGAATCAAGGATTTGTTCGCAGAGTTGAACATTTAGCTGATTTTTTGGTTGTGAACCAGTTTGGTTGCAAACAGAAGCATTTGTGAACCGAAGTTCCATATTAGTACTTATTTTGTTTGTGACAGCTCTGATAACTTTCAAGTTTTCATGTGTTTTGCTTTGCTTCCCATATCTTTTTGTGAAGCTGAAAGGGCTTGTCTGAAAGTTCATTCATTAGATTCTTGGCCTAGGCTTAAGTCCCATTTATCTTTCTGTTGATAGCAGCTCTTCCTCCAATTCTTCAAGGTCATTCCATATTCTCTACACAATATATTAACAACAGGTAATTGTCCAGAGTTTTCCCTTTGTTTACTATATATTTACACGTGTGTGTGTGTGTGTGTGATCCAAAATTAGAAGGTCATCTGATCATTTAGAAAAAAAAATAAAACTTGTATTGTTCGAATTGTTCAACTTCAAATATACTTGAAGTGTTTGAAATGTGGGATTAATAATAAGGATGTAATACATACAATAATTAGGATAAATACATAAAAGGTATCTTTGAACACATTGTGAGGATCAATTCAAGCGAAAACAGAAAGCCAGTTATTCAAGTGTACTGATTTTAGGTTTCCAGTTATAGCAACAGACAGGCAGGAATAATTTTACAGATTTTACAGATATTTTTGCACTGTATGTCACATAAGGTCAGCCTATAATAGGAAGCAAATAAAAGGAAAGCAAAAATATGTCCAGGTTCTGCTCTGTAAAGTTCTCTCATCTAGAATCTTGCTATTTATACCATCTTTCTTACATTCTCTCTTGCAATCCCATATTTGGGAATAAGGGAGTGATTGTATCTCTCTTTCTCCTCCTTTGTAAAGTGCACAATGTATTTGAGGCAGGAGAAAAGGTGATAAATAGCTTCCTTGTCTGTTTCTAAAACCTGATTTTTTTCCCTGTGCAATTTTGGCTCAGTGACCATCAAAGTTACTAGATTTCACTCATCTTGATAGGGAAGGGATTGGCCGACTAATATAGAGTGTGATTTGCGTTTCCAGAGGGAAAAAAATCATATCACTTTGTGTTCTTCTGATTTATAGAACAATATAAACAAGTAACCAAAGTTGCAGAAAATCCTAAATCTTTTATCCTCGTACTGCATTGTATTACTGAATGAATTCCAAGTGTATTTTGAAGAATGAAGACATTTAAAAGAATTAATTATGCAAACTCTACAATCTTGACCTTCTGAGCTATTTTTGAGGAATTTGCAATATCTTTTAATTGCTCTTAGCAAGTTGAAGATTTGCATAAAAGCATTGATTCACAGAAAGTACTTATCATTTACATTATATACTTCTCTTTTTAATAACATTTGTATTAAAAGTTTTAACTACAACAATAAAAGATAATATAAACTTGGAAAAACAAAAATAGAATAAAAAGTGTAAGAAAGCAAAGCAGAAAGAAAAAATATAGAGACAACAGAAAAAAACTAAGAAAGCAGCATCCCACATTCATTAAGACATATATAAACAATTTCACTATCTCTTCAGCTCCTCTTAATTAAAAAAATATAAAACTTTTCATCCAATATCTCCAATTCTTAGCTATAGGTGACAACATCTTTTCCAATCCAAGTGTCAGTAAAATGTCCATATCCCTAAAATAATCACATTTCATAGCAAATATGGAACTCACCATTCACATCACAACTCTTATCGGTAAATAAATGCACAATATCTTTTCCAGAACTTACCAAAATTCTTAGCTCTAAATTGGGGTGTCAAATTCACAGCCCTTGGCCCGGACGTGTCACACGCTGGCCATGCCCACGCCCAGTTTAGGGAAGGGGGAAAAAGTCTCAATACATCACGTGATGACACCATGACGACATGGGTTTGACACCCCTGCTCTAGATAGTCCTCAACCACAATTAAGACCGGAACTTCTATTGTTAAGTGAGTCAAGCCCAATTTTATGATTTTTTCCCACAAGGTTCTTAAGTGAATTACTGTAGTTGTTAAGCAAATCCAGATTCCCTCATTGACTTTCCTTCTCAGAAGCCCTGTGGAAAGATTGCAAATGATGATGATGTGACTCTGAAAGATTGCAACAATCATAAATACATGCTAGTTGCTAAGTGAGTGAATCATGATCACATGACTGCAGGATGCTATGACAGTCATAGGTGTGAGAACTGGTCACAAAACACTTTTTTCAGCACTATTGTAACTTTGAATGGTTGTTAAATGAATGGTCCTTAAATGCAAGTCAAGGACTGTCTGTACAGGCAACATTTTCTGAGCTCTCAATCCATTTAGAATATTTTTGTAGCCAAAACCACATCTTGCTTTTTGCTATTTATTTTGAATTCTTAAAATGAATGTTTCCAAATGCTTATCATTTTGAAGTGACTAACTTCTTTAAAGTTGTTAATAAGTAATTTTCAAAAGTAATTCACAAAGGATGTGTGAATTTAGGGTCCTTCAAAGGCTCTGACTGCAGCTGGAGCAAAATGCCAAATTTTCTTGTCTCTCATCCTCTATAGACTTGCAACCTTCTCAAAAGATCAACTATATATTTATATTTATTAAAATTTATATACCGCCCTCTCCCAAAGGGACTCAGGGCGGTGTACAAAAATAAAACCACATAAAATACATAAAACAATGCTTAAAACCACATTCACGCACCATTTAATTTCAGTCCCAAGCCTGCCGGCACAACCAGGTCTTCACTGCCTTACGGAAGGGTAGGAGACTAGATATGGTTCTAATTTCCGGGGGAAGATTGTTCCACAGGGTCGGAGCCGCTACAGAGAAGGCCCTACCCTGAGGGCCCGCCACAGATCAAAAACAGGCAGAGCTTTGATTTCACTGCTGTAGCTGCCATCACAACTTTTTTGACCATATGCTACCATAGCCCAGTGCATATTGCCTAGAGAGTATTTTTTGAATTTTAAATGAAAACAATTCTGTGTATTAAAATGCATGGTAAGTCTGAGGTAAAATTTTATCAGATTTAATTTACCATTATGGTTTGTTCTAATTAGCAATGTATTGAAGATAGTAGCTTACTATTCATTTATTTATTTACTTGCTTGCTTTGAAACATCTATAAAGAATTTCTTATAAAATTATGAATATTCTTACATTTAAAGCACTAGGAAGATTGAGAACAAGAATCTTTGTTAGTTTTAAACTATATTTTTTCCTTGCACACAAACTTAAGCCATTATATATTTATGTATTCCATACCTTTAGCATTATGGAATGCATTTATACAAGTTTTACACTTATCAAAACTCATAGTCAAGTTTCCAAAAAAAAGCAACTAATAAACCATTATTCTATCCATCTACTGTAGTGTTAATTGTTGCCTTTATTCTCTCTCCGAACATGTTGTAAAAGGCCTTCCCTTTGTTTTGGCATTGCTCTCAAATATGTTAAATCTATTTAAGGGCTGTGGGAAGAAAGATTCAGGTCCAGTTCCAAGCCGAGAATAAAATGGAGGCTGATTGGAAAGAAAGATTATGTTTATTGGTGAACAGAACCAACACACACATAGTGTGCAGTTCTGGGACAGCTGACAAAATGGAGTTGAGAGTGGGTGGGTTTTATAACTTCTGGATTCCTATGGGGTCATGTAGAGGTGATGGCTGGCTCTATAGGCAAAGGAGGTAATGCAAATCTTAGATGTTTGTCTGAGCTAATCTTGTCAAGCTGATTGTTTATCTGAAGTTTCAGTCTGACCCAGTCTTTCTGAATGGATTACCAAATCTGCATTTCTAAAGGCTGGCCTCCTCAGTTTTTGCTTGGGGCAGGGAGACTGGAGCTGGTTTCTGTCTCCCTTAAGAGAAAAGATTTTTCTCATTTATCCTTTAGGGGAAATATTCTATCCTCCCTTTTTTAATATTCCCCAAAATATTTCATTCTCTAGGAGGGTGGTTGGGTGCCAACTTTCTACAGGGCTTATGTGCCACATTAGATTTTTGCACATAACAAAAATGCCAGCCATTACCAAAATCTCTAAGTTTTGGTCTATGTGACTCTGGACTGTAAAATCCTGGGTATACAATATTCTGAACAGATGCTGAAAGAGAGAATATGAAGAATATCCAATGTGTTATTAGAGGCAAATCTTCCTTACATCAGTTATGGATCTTGCTGTAAACAATCAATAGAATCTGAAATATATACCACAAATCAGCTGATAAAATGAATAATATAGGTAACACTTTTTCTGTAAATAAAATTTAGAAAAATTCTTACTGCTTTTCAGAGAACATGTCAAATTTCACATTTTTTAAAAAAAAAAGTCTAATAGGACAACTTATATCATTATTTATTAGGAAGGGGGGATGAATTCTAACAGAAAGCAACAGTTAATTTTATGTTATCTATACCTTCAAAATAAAATTAATACCTTTAGTAATTCATTTGAGCCTAAATGGTAACAGATCAATTTTGTCCCTTACAATTTCAGCTTCCTGACAGCAAAATGATTATGAATTGCCTGGAGGCATAGCTTTTCTTTTAATAAAATGTTGAAAATTCAACATTTTATAGTGTAACTATTCTTTGGTGGTACAATAGGAGAAAAATGGTGTGTACTTATTAAATTGTCAGAACATTAAAAGTCTATAACTCATAATGATTAAACTGTACACCAGCCAAATTTTATTATGTGCAGGTGAGTTTGGAGAAGAAAGCAATAAATAGATATAACAACCACAAAGATATCTACATAAGACTGTCTCTTAGACAATTTTAATGAACAACTATCAGCATATACTTATAGATCAGGAATTAAATAAAAAAATAATTAAATAAAAATTGAGGACGATACAAAAATGTTTGCAGAGAGCAGAATTCACAGATAGCCTGTCCTTCCATTAGTGTCCTTTTTGTGTATGTATTGTTAGAGGAATGTCTGCCTGCATGGAGGCTGGAGTGGTTTTGAACCTGGACCTGACTTGGACTCAATTGAAATTCTGGTTCAATTGTCTATGGAGATTCACAGTCACCAGGTCATGGCTGTTCCAAAGGTGCTTTTTCAAGAGGCAACTGGACTTTCTGTTTTTTCTTTGAAGAAGTTTTGCTTCTCATTCAAGAAGCTTCTTCACCTTCTTGGATGAAAAGCAAAATATCTTCAAAGAAAAAAAAGAAAGACAGTCCGGTTGCCTCTTGAAAAAGCACATTTGGAACTTCTGGTTCAATTGTGGTTGTAAGTCAGAAACTATATATATATTGTTGTCTCTAATAGCACTTAATGAAGTTTGATAATTAAGGCTGAATGATGATGCTTTATTATTTGGTAATATGTAAAACATGATTTATATGATGAAGATATTTTAGTTAAATTTTTAGAGAATATGATAAGTTACTGAAATTGTTTGTGCTAGCCTTGGTGAAGAGAAAAGTAATTTATGTATTTTTTCTTTTATATACCATATTTCTTCTTCCTTTCATCTCCACATTGCTTGCTTTGTACTTTTTTGATTTTCTTTTTCCTTCCTAGTTTTTCCTAACATATTTTTAAACATGAATATTTAAATGTTATTTTAAAAAAGTTTTGGAGCAGAAATTGATAACCAGACAGTGAATTCTGACTGGTGATGTCTCACCAAAAAAAAAAAAAGAAGTAATTGTGAAATCATCAACTTACACTCCAGATCGCTCCTCCTCATGAGTAGACTTCAGGAATTGAGGTTTTTGTGATCAACTCATGATCTGAAGTGCTGAGAAATAAGGGATTTTAATGAAGCTCAGAGCCATAAGACAGGATTTGTTTTCACAGGATTTGTACAATACTCATTTCTTAACCTCTTTCTGAGATTTTCTGAGTGGCAGAATAAGAAACCACTCAACCACTTCATGAGTTATTATCCCCCCCCCCCATATTCTAAAGGGATAAAGGAAAAATGTTTTAAAGACTTAAAAGCTTTTGGCAAAAGAAGATTTTTTTTGTTGAATATGCTTTTGAATAAATTAGAATTGAATTAAACAAATGAACCAGCCTCAACCCATGGGGATTTTGTTGTTGTTGATTACCATTAAAGAGTGCAGACAATTGATGGAGTTTATAATACAAAACATAAAGGTAATAAATATAAAGACTGTGATTCTGACTGTAACTATGGAAGTAATTTGATATGAAAGTATTAAGGTCAAAGAAGACAAAAAAGTGTAAGAGTTTCCTTGGTTGAGACTCTTTTATTTTTTTATTATAATATAATGGCAACCATCAAAAAAGTAGCAAAAATGGCTGAAAAGAGAGTATTATTAGAGCATCCTGCAGAGAAAATAATTATACCAGATTTACTTCAAAAAATGTTTGAGCGATTGGCAGTAAGTTAGCTGAATCACTTTATACTAATTAACAGGTTTTGAAAAAAGAATGGATAGAGGACTCCTAAAGATGAAAGATGAAATAAAAGAAGTTAAGAAGGTGAAAAGCTCTGAAAGACTATGTCTGAGGATGTAAAACAAATTAATGACAAAACAGAAATTCTGGAGAATAAGTCAGAAGTTACAGACCAAATGTTGGAAAGAATCTCAGATAATCTGTCTGTATTGGAATTGAGAGAAGAATCTTTGCTTGAGATGTAGGTCAATCTCAGAGAAGTCTTGTGAAGATATTAGATAAAAAATGTTATTAAAGTCTTAGCAATTTTTTTTAGATTTGAATGAGAAAATTACAGAGGCTATATATAATAAATATAAGATTTGTGAGAATAACAAATGCTGCATGGGAAGTTTTAATCTCCACATTGTCAGGATGTTGATAAGGGATTGAGTTTTATATTCAAAGAATTTAACTAAGATTTCTAAAGTAGAAACCTTACCAAAGACTTTTTGGATGATAATCTTTTGAGTTTAATTTACAAAATAACACTTAATTCTTTTAAACAGAGACTAAACAAAATGTTGCTACAGGAAAAAAAATGCAGATGGTTGCAAAAAGAAATTAAAATATTTTTTTTAAAAAATAAGTTAGATAAAAGCACCAATTTTGGCTTGAAATGCAATAAAATAAAAACTTTTATTAGATTTTATTTTAAAGAACATAGTAAGCAACCAGTAAATTTAAAAAGAAGTCAGGAGAAAAAACAATCTATTTTAAAATAAAGAGAAAAGAAGAATTAAATAAATTTCCAGACAAGCTAAGTCTCAATAAATTAAGAAGTATCTGCATTAACAAAAAGAAAAATGGAAATAAATTAGCTTGTAAAGCAAAAACAAAAACCCTTGCAAATAAACCATCAAAATGACCTACATATAAATTACAAAAAAGAAAAGAAAAGAGAATTATATAGGTATTACTAGAGTGGCATACAGTATTGGTGGACAATGCAGCCATACATAACGTAATATATCAATATTATTCCAATTTGTATTAACAAGTGATATATCACTAGAAAAAATAGATGAATATATAAAGAAACAAAATTTACCAAGTATTACAGAAGAACAGACACAGATTATAAATGAATCTATAATAATAATAAAAATCTCTGACGCTATAGAAAAGATTAGGAATCATGGTGATGCAGTGGTTAGAATGTAGTATTGCAGGCTCACTGTTTGCTCCAGGAGTTCAATTCTGAACAGCTCAAGGTTGATTCAGCCTTCCGTCCTTCCGAGATTGGTAAAATGAGGACCCAGATTGGTGGGGACAATATGCTGACTCTAAATCACTTAAATAGGTCTGTAAAGCCCAGCGAAGCTGTATATAAGTCTAAATGCTATTGCTATTAAACTAGGAAAGATGCCTGGATGGATTATCAGATTTTTATTGTACATGTCTTGAGGATCAATTTTTACAATTTTTTCAACATTTACAAAACACAATGAACTCTGTTGTATAGAGAGGAAAGATGCCAGAGAGTTGGAGAGAGGCCAATATAGTACTAATATGAGGACAAGATCTGACATTAACAAGAAACTTCAGGGCAATAGCATTTAATACTGACACAATGATTCTACATGATGGACTAAAATAATTTTGTAAGAATTTATTCATGAGAATCAATCTGGATTTTTAACCTAAAAGAAGTTAAAGAACAATGTTAGAAATGTGTTGGACATTTTGAATATTTGGAGCAACATAATACAAGCCACATTGATTTTCTTAGATAAATGGAAGGCCTCTGGCAATTTTAACTGGGCTTCCTTGTTCAAGGTTTTGGAAGATATGAATTTTGGAGAGAATTTTATAAAATGGATAAGATTGATTTACACTTCACAGAAAATCCTACAAGATACAAAAAGGATCAAGATAACAATGCTACCATCTCCTCTCTTGTTTATTTTTATTCTGGAAATACTGACTAGAGATATAAGACAAGATCAGAGAATTATGGGAATGAAGATTTAAAAAGAAACTTTAAGTAAAGGGATTTTGCAGATGACTTGGTGTTGGTTCTGAAAGATTCTTTAAAGGGAACTGAAATATTAATGGGCAATTTTTTAAAAATGGTGGA
>JANHJO010007563.1:309363-325912 GCA_032468235.1 Pseudoxyrhopus heterurus | reverse complement strand
TCCTTTTTGCCAACCAACTAACAAATATATGTAGGAAACACACTACAATAGTAATGGGGGACTTCAATTACCCTGACATCAATTGGAAAACTAATTCCCCACCAAGTGAGAAATCAAATAGGTTCCTAACCAACCTAGCTGACAACTTTATTGTCCAAAAGGTACAGGAGGGAACTAGAGGGACAGCCATACTGGACTTAATTCTTACACACAGAGAAGAAGTGATAGAGGGAGTTGAAACTGCAGAAACCTTGGGTGAGGGTGACCATGTCATACTAGAATTCAATATAATGCAAACACAAGCAATGGAACATAATGATACTAGAGTCTTAGATTTTAAAAGAGCGGATTGTAACAAACTCAGAGAGAACTTGGGAAACATTCCTTGGATGAAAAGCCTAAAGGGGAAAACAACTCAAGAATCTTGGGAAACTCTGAAAAATTTGATCATAAAAGCCCAGACCAGCACAATACTACTGAGAAAGAAAAACAAGAAATAAAAAAAAAACACCCAGCATGGCTGCACAAAGATCTCTCTGACAAATTGAAAGACAAAAGGGGCAAGTACAAAAAATGGAAAGAGGGACACACAACTAAGGCAGAATATCAATAGATAGCCAAAATCTGCAAAGACGAAGTCAGGAAAGCAAAGACTTAGAATGAACAAAGGCTTGCAACAAAATTCAAAAATAATAAAACAACATAAGAAATAACAAGAAAAATATCAAGGAAACAGTACACTAAAGAGAGAAGACAGCAAAGAAGTAATAGGCAGCAGAGAGAAAGCAGAGCTGCTTAACTCATTCTTTGCATCGGTCTTCACGCAAAAAGAAACTATAGCCCAACCTATCAAAAACATCACTGTAAAAGACAGACTAGAAATAAAAGTTAAAATAAGCAAAAAAATAGTAAGAGAACACCTATCTGATCTTGATGAATACAAATCACTGGGACCTGATGGATTACATCCCAGAGTTCTAAAGGAGCTGGCAGATGTCACCTCAGAACCACTGTACCACATCTTTTTTTATTAGTTTTTTCAATCCCCCCCCTTGACTTCCCAAAACCAAATACAAGAATACATAAAATTCATCTCATCACCATTTCTTATATAATTCTATCACATCCTTATTTTTTTTATATTTTAAATTTCTTTCCCCCCTACCTCTAGAGTTTACATGTCATATTCTAAAATCTTTGTGTTAATATTAATCACCTAACAGAATGCTAATCCTACTTTTTTGTTTCATAATCTATTCTTAATATAATCAGTCCATAATTTCCAGTCTCCTTTGTATTTAATGTCCATCTCTTCTTTAAGATAAGCTGTTATTTTTGCCATTTCTGCCAGAATCATCATCTTGCCAATCCATTTTTCTTCTGATGGTATCTCTTCTCTCTTCCAGTATTGTCTCCAGAGTAGTCTTGCTGCCATTATAATATTAAACATCAATTTCATTTCTACTTTGCCAAGATTATCAAATATTCCCAACAAAAATATTTGTGGTTTAAAAGGTATATGTTTTTTAAGTATCTTCCGTGCCATCTTCCAAATTTTTATCCACAACTCTTTAGCTTTACCACATGTCCACCACATATGAAAATACGTTGCATCCGTACATTCACATTTCCAACATTTGGGTTTCATTGTTGTATATATACAGGAAAGTTTAAAGGGATCTAAATGCCACCTATAAAACATCTTATAAAGATTTTCCCTTAAAATTTGTGCTTGTGTAAATTTTACATTTCTAACCCAAATCTTTTCCCAAGTTTCTAATTCTATTACCTCCCCAAAATTCTGTGCCCATTTAATCATACAATCTTTCACTAATTCTGTCTCTGAATCCATTTGAATTAGTATCTGATAAATTCTTTTTATATGACCTTTCCCCTTATCCCTAATTTGTTTAACCAATTCTTCTTCGGATTCAACCAACCCTATTTGTTTATCCAGTTTCCATCTATTTTTCAATTGAGTATATTGAAACCAAGTATAGTTTTTACCCTCCTGTTGCAGCTCATCACGTTCCTTAATTACCCATTCCTGTTGATCCTGCCTCAATATTTCCGCATATATGTCTTTACTATGTGGTTGAGCTAGGTTCATATTTCCAAAACTATGATTTGGCACTGTCCACATTGGTATTTTATAATTTATCATATATTTATATTTTAACCACACTCTAATTATTGATGACCTCAATACATGTCTTCTGAAGGTGTTATCTACTTTTTTCCCATATATCATATAAGCATGCCATCCATACAATATATCATATGCTTCCAGGTTCATTATTCTATCATTTGTCATATTAATCCAGTCACTTAAAGCCGTTAAAACCGACACCTCATAATATAATTTAAAATTAGGTGCTCTCAATCCACCTCTTTCTTTGGCATCCTGAATAATTTTAAACTTCACTCTTGGTTTTTTACCACCCCATATAAATTTGGTAATATCTTTTTGCCACCCTTTAAATATTTCATCTTTCTTAATGATAGGTATAACTTGAAATAAATATAATAACCTCGGCAATACATTCATTTTTATTGCTGCGATCCTACCCAAGTGATAAATTTATTTTTCCCCATTTCTCCATATCCTTTTTAATCTCCTTCCACACTGTTACATAATTATTCTTATACAACTTTGTCATATTTACCTTTAAATCTATTCCCAGATATTTCACCATATTAACAATTTCTAAACCTGTTATTTCTTGCAGCTTGACCTTATGTTCTCTCCACATATTTCTAACTAAAATCTTAGATTTAGTTTTATTTATTACCAATCCTGCTACTTCTCCATATTCCCCCAAAATATCCATTAACTGTAGATTGTAAGGGTTTGTCACTGTGAAAACCAGATCATCTGCAAAAGCTCTCAATTTATATTGTTGACCCCTTATTTTAACTCCCTTTACTTCTTCCAAATCTCTTACTTGATTTAATAACACTTCTAAAGTCAACACAAATAAGCGAACATCCCTGCCTTGTACCTTTTTGAATTTCGCAGGAATCTGATAATTGCCCATTGACTATAATCTCTGCCGTTTGTGTTGTATATAATCAAGATTGTAAACTTTTATCATTATGTGATTTATATATATTTATTATATTATATATTGTATACGTGGCCCAAGACAATTCCTCTTTACTCAATGCAGCTTAGGCAAGCCAAAACATTGCACGCTCATTCTCTAAACTTTCCTTTCTTTGTACCTGCTTTTTTCAAAATCCTTTACTCATAGTCAAACATGCAGTTTTAGTTGATAATCCCTGACTCCTTCTGAATTTATCATTAAATTATAATAAGTTATCACAATACATTAAATTAAACACAAAGAAATTCTCTAGGAGTCTCTAAAGTCAAAAGGCTGGACATCATAAAAACAGAATGGCAAGATACTTGAAAAGACAATTAGTCTTATGCTAAAATAGTCCAAGCTAAAATGGAAACTAGGGAGGGGTCTCAACTCAATGAAATAGCCTGTTTTGTACTCATAGTCGTCAGCCTTCATCCACCAGCATATGATGAAAAAAACAGCCACATAAGATTTTGGATTGCTACTGTTTGATTCTATGGTGCAGCTTCATAAAATACTATACTATACTTTACTCATGATAACACCTATTTAGCGGTTTCCATTCTATCAAATCGTAAAGAAAGAAAAATTGGAGAACTGTAATACCATTAAAAATTAGAAAAGGAAAAGGAAACAACAAGTTTCTAGTCCATAAAGCAATGAAGGCAGTTTTAAGGCATATTACAGGTTATACCTTAAAAAAAATCATAGTTCTATGTTTGTGTGGATAGCCTTTCTTGGGAGGGGGATCCAACACTCGGCTAATTTACATACCTATAATTAACAAATGAGTCTATTCGTCAGAGAATTTAGGAAACCTAATCTAAAGGATCATTGTTCTATCCCTGTTTAACAATCAGAGAAAAATACATTTAGTGACTGCCTTCTACAGTGAATGTTTGAAGTTAGGACAGTGATGAAAAAGTAACTTTGCAACCAATCCTCGGTCAACAAAGGAAATGAAAGTTGAAATAAGGTCATTTCATTTGGTGGCTGCTTAACAACTGAGTTGTCAGTCCCAATTGTGATTGCTAAAAGAGGACTACCTGTAAATTTCTGCCATTTTTCCTGATGCTAAAAATTTATCTAAGCAGACAAGTAAAAACCTAACTTGCTGCAATGTTTACACTTCATTAGTCTCCTATTTTTGACCTCAAGGAAATTCTAGAAGTCAAAAGTTCCAACATCTGGTATCGCATCAGTCTTTATAGTTAATATGTACTCTGCAAATACAGAAATCTGTTTCAATGATATTATTACTATTTGAAGAACTATTAAAATATATTCCTTAAAACAGAACATAAGCTAATTAATAAGAAATTATGTAGTGCAAATAATGAATTGCCTTTTCTTTCCAAAGATCAAATGCAGCTCCAGAACCATGTATGATTCTTGGCCTAATTTCATGCAACCCTCTGCCTAGTTTCAAGTGTCTTCTGGAAATTATCAGATTTCTAGCAACCTGCAAGAAAGCAAACTTGGTGACAAAAAGAGGAAGCCCTGTCCTTCGGCCCCAGCAATTTTTAAATTAATTTTTAGCTTTACACCCCATCTTTATTTTATACAATTCAAGATGATGTACATTAAGCTCCTGTCTATTTTTCTTACAACAGCCCTATGAGGTGGATTAGGTTGAGAGTGTAATTAGCCCGGAGCGCTCCAGGCAACTCTGCAATGTAGTCTTCTGAAGTGGTCTTTCCCATAGATCTCCAAAATACTGTAAGAATAGCAACCCTGCAATTCATCTCTTTAAAATTAGTTAAATTTTGTAAATTTCCTGTTTGTCCTAAGTAGACATTGATTTTTTAATGTACAAAAGATTTGTAATCATAGTCTCTCATTCTTGGAATTGATAACTGAATGAATTGATTTGTCCATAGTTTTTTCCTCTCACTGAGATCTTTCAAAACTAATAAAAGACTTTAAAAATCTTGGGATTTTCACAGCCAATGGGGGGAAACAATAAACTGCTTATCAAGTCCTTTGCTTTGCAAATATGCCTCAAGATAAACAAGCAAAGGATATACAGTATATGTTTGAAAATCTCATGCAAGTCCCCATATCTCCCTGAAGCTAACTGGGACTACTTCTTTTCTTGCCTTTACCAGTCCCTCTCATACGGCTCCCGGTAAGGCAACCCCAGATGTACAAATACATCCTTCTCAGTAGGCGTGGACAGGACAATCCCAGATCCAGTTTTCAGGCCATCCGATCCTCGCACTACACCACTGCAGAGGCCATGCTCTGACAGACTCATGCCTTTAGTCCTGGCCAGGGCTCGCATGGAGCGATTGAAGTGGGCTGAGCCTGTGAAGTACAACAAAGCACAGGCAAACTCTCTGTAGGGCACCACAATGATGTCGAGGCGCCTGTGGTGCCTATCTGGGCCTGGCAAACGACAGACTCCGAGGTACTTCTGCTGGCCTCCACTGTCTTCCTGATTCACCAAGTCATCTGTGAGAAAGCCTGAGTGGAAAGCACAATATGTGAGACAAATACTGTAATATTTTTGCAAAGGATTGAGAAGTAAGTTGATGCTAGGAGCTACCCTCTTACTTATATCAGTCTCAGGTCCTGCCAGATCAATGTAATTAGAAGGAACATTCCTGGAGGACAGGACATCACCAGGACATCACTGTTCACAGTGACCTGGTCTGCCTTTTCATAATGATTTGCTATTATCTAAAAGCAAAAGAAAAGGAACAGGCTCCCTAAACATGAAGGACAAGTTTAAAAAAGTACCCTAGAGAACAATACATAGCCCAGCCCTAATCTCCAAAAGTCCAAGAAAGAATGAGAAAAGCTTTCCCCAGTATAGCAGCAATTACTAGTCTACAGTGTTCAGCTTTAGGAAAAAGTGCCAAGATCAACTCAAGCTAACAAAACTAGGCCTCTTCTGTATTCCTACTTACATTTTCTTTAAATAGTTCTCAAGGTGAATACATTCAGGAATATGATTCTGAACTCCCACCCCTACCACAGAACCAAATGATATTCTCATACCACTTTTATGAAGAACGTTGAGCAGTTTGTTGAATATTCCTTGTTGGGAGTGTCCATCAGGATGAGTCACCAGTACATCCACATCTCCACAAGTGGGTTTTCCACGCCGGAAAGAACCACATGCTATACACACTAGTTCAGGTATAATAGACTGAGCTGCTTCTCTAACCTTAAAAGAGACAGATCAGAGAAATTAACTGCTCTCAAATGCCACTTACTGTAATACGGCAATTCTCAACTTATAAAGGAGATTATTTGTAGCTCAGGGTTGAAATGAGGCATCCTTGGTGCTCTCTGAGCTTGGTTGTTTTCTTCCAGTCATTTCATTATCCAAACTAGGTAACATCATCAGTGATAGTGATGCTAGCTAGCATCACAAGTTATCACTAGAAAACAACCAAGCTCAGAGACTACCAAGGACCCCTCAATACTCAACTTACAACCACAATTGGGACAGGAGCTTCAATAAGCGAAATAATGGAAACACTGCGAATTTTATGACTTTTTTGCTGCAGTCATTAAGCAAATCACATGGTTGTTAAAGGAACCTGGATTCTCCCAATGACTTTGGTTGTTGGAAACTATCACAAGTGGCAATCATGGCACAGCAACCATTGAAAATACATGCCAGTCACTAAGTGCCCAAATTTTAATCACATGACCGTGGGGACATGTGATGATAAGTGCAAGGACCAATAGTAAGTCTCTTTTTTTAGCACCCTCATAACTTCAAACAGCTGTTAAAATGGTTGTAAGTCAAGGACTACCTGTAATTCAATGGCCTAGCATCTCATTTGCTTGACATGCATGATAAATAAAACAAATTGAAAAGTAATCCAAACATTTTCTAAAGAACGGTAAAGTGATGTCATGGAAATAAAGGGAAATCCCATTAGATTTAATCTGTTTCTCTTAGAATATAGAACCACAGAAGACTTCACATTGAAAAGGATTCAATTTATCCTTGCCTGAGAATGGGTGATTCTCCTGCTATAGGCCTACACCTCTTACTTCAGTATCGTGTATGGAATCTTAATCCCAAGATATTGACTGTTCTTTCAGAACTGCAGAACTGGAACTCCCAATCCAATAAGCATATGCCCAATGGTACGTTCCTTGTCAGCCCCTTCCCTTCACTGTCTTTATTAACGCATCATTTGAAGGTGATTTCGGCATGTAGGATTATCAGTATTATGATGCCAATCATCCATTTTAACAAACAAAGACATAGCTACCG
The DNA here is from genome assembly GCA_032468235.1 of Pseudoxyrhopus heterurus. Lineage (NCBI taxonomy): Eukaryota > Metazoa > Chordata > Lepidosauria > Squamata > Pseudoxyrhopus > Pseudoxyrhopus heterurus. The sequence continues at coordinate 318,583 of JANHJO010007563.1, read as the reverse complement.
GTTCAGAACATAGGGAGTAGAGGGGAGGGGGGGTGGAAATCAGTTTAGAGGATGAGTGCCCCTTGTCAGTCTCCAGGATCATCCTTCATTAGTGAGGAATAAACCCATTAACCTTTGCCCTGCAACATTTGGAATCACCTTCATGGCTTTTCTAATGCAGATCTTCCCCCTCTGCATCCCCAATTAAGTTTTCTTGAAAGCAGCAAACCCCATACTGCACCTTGGATCTTCGACAGACAGCAGCTAATCCCCTCTTTCTCTTGTCTCTTCCCCGAGGTAGGCAAGAGAAGGGTAATCCCATCAAATCCACAATAGGCCCATTCCCAAGGGCGGAGGTTCCCCAAAGAACTTTAATCCTATGTGAGGGGTGATGCCCTACCTGGCAACTATGCATTCTTTAGGGGCAGGCACTGTGACTGAGTGACAGCGTCATGCTGCCCAGTGCTGCCATGGCAATTCCACTGTACAGGAGGAACAATGAAAAGGGTTTTTCATGTGGCTTAGATCTCTGAATTTCAAGAGCTGCATTAATATATAAACCTGAGGTCCATGGTCCAGCCCAAACATATAAAAACAAGGGGGGGAAAACATTTGGCTAGAAGGGTGCAAAGCACTCTTTCCGTACCAAGAGAGCAACAAGGGAAAATCACAGATGTTTTTGTCAATCATCCTACCAGTTATCTGAGAATTATTTAGAGAAGGATTGGCATAACATATTGGGAATTTATCAAGGCTTCATTAGTGAAAATTAAAGCAGAAATGATGTTGGTAAATTAGATTGATTTTGGGTCAGGTACAAAGGCTTGCATAGAAATAAAACTATATTAACGTGGATGGAGGTTTGAATTTCTTTCTCAGTCAATTGTAAGGAACTCCAATTTTGGAAAAAAAGGAAATCTTCAATTTCTGCAGTAAATGTGCCTAAAAAAGGAAATTGATTTCTGATAGGCAGAAGTTTGGATGTGACTAGAGCCATGGTTTGTTTTTGTTTTTTTGTGCTTTTGAGCAAATATGGAGAGAGAACACTACTTCAAATAAGAGGTTTCATTAAGAGTCATGGATTAGATGGCTGGTATATAAAAGGAAGTAAACTAAGCCAGTCTTCCTCAGCCTGTGCTATTTGAGGGTAGAAAAAAAAAGTCATAAAGACTTAGGTGGTACATAAAGATGAGACTGGGAAATCAACTCCATGGGCAAACTAAAACTACTTTTACGGAGATTAACTATAATAACAAGTCTGGGTTGTACATCCTTTCCCTTTCTACATTCCTATGAATCAATGAGGTGCCTGCCTGAGTCACTTCCAAATGTTATCTTGTTTCTTTGGATTTAAAAAAAAATTCACCTCATTTTGCTTTGATAATAGTTACTGATACTTTCATCAAAGTCATCTTCCTTACACTCTACACTCCACATAATGAATTGTCCCTTCATTCATCCCTTGATCTAAGTCATGTATACCTGCTGTGGTGTCTTGGCTCTTTGCAAGACAAGGTGACTCCCAGTTTTAGCATTTCAAATAGTAAAGGGGAAGGGGGATGCCCAAACATCCAAAAATAGGTATGCCAGTAACAAGTTTGGAAGATGGGTGGAGTCAACGCAGAAAATATGTTAGTGTTTTAAGTATACAGTATCTCTAATATGGTATCCCTTTGGAAAATACTTTGGGGAGTTTTATTTGGCAAGCTGCCAAGTGGGAAAAATATGAGTTGTCAGCAAAACCAAGACGGAATAGCCTTATGATTAAAATCTGGTGAAAAATAGCCTATGATCTTCTGTCAACATCTCGCTACAGTTTCAACAAGGTACTCACAGTCTGTTCAATTTCAGCAGCTTCTTGCCGTGGCATGCGCTCCAAGAAGTCCTTGTAATACTTAAGGCCGATAGCTTGCTGGCTGGTGAGAGAGGCCCTAGTGCGGATGTCCTCCAGAGTGCGAAAACCCTGGGCAGAACACGGAAGGGAATTACAGGGATTTTGTTTTCAGTAATCCTTAATAAGCAATATCACAGAACCTAGAACCCACCACCGATGTGTGTAATAGGAATGACAACACATGATGCGCTGTTTGTAATAGTGTCCTGATTTCCCCTTGCAAATCACATACATTTTTTTCATGAACAGAAGCTCAAAACATGTGAGCATTCATTCATTTACCACACACACACACACACACACACACACACGATCATGGTGTTGCTACTGGAAAACACCATAGTGATTCAGTATGAATTTGACCCTTTTGCAAGGTAAGACAGTTAATACATAAACTGTTGCTATTGGTAATAAAGGAAAAAAGATTGATACAAATAAAGTTAACACACTACAAGGTGGGAAAAGAGGACACTAGCATTATGTGTCCAATATAGACAGTATAAAATCTCCAGAGGAAGCCACCCCAAATAAATCATAACTAAAAAAGTAGCAACACTAATATAAACTCATATGCCTTGCAGCAAAGATATAACATGAACAAATAGAAGGCAATGACCACAGAATCATTGCTATGTAGAGGATAGAGAGTTACCTGCTGATACCACATCTGGCTAGTCTTTACTCCTGCTCCCCATATATTAGAAAATAATTCTAGCACTGAGACACTGTCACTGATGTGGTCAAGTTTTCGAAGGTGCCCACTCTCCAGGATTTCTACAATCTTTTCTGCCATCTGTTTTCCAATTCCGGGAATCTTGCAGGCTTCCTGAAAGGAGAACAATGAAACAGCAACTAGTTCAAAGCAAAGCTCAATCACTGATTTACTCTGAGTATTTTAGGTATGTTTTGTTTCATTATGCCTAGTACACATCCAATTTTCTAATACAGACCCCCATCCTAAAAAAAAATATGATTAGCATTTAGAAAACTATGCAAGTGTTATAAACATCCCCTTGTATCTTTTACTTTTGGCCTACAAAACTTTTGTCTGAATCTCAAGGCAGCTTCAGCCTTTCTCTGCGCTCTTTTCAAAAGATCAGAAGTTCAGCATAAACTTGATAAAAGGTTCTGCATACATTGTAGAATTAGTAAAATACTTTCCAAACAGCAGGATGGAATAATAGGGATATGTAAGTAGGATGCTGGCCACAACTGTCTGAAATCACTTGTCTATATAATATTAAAAAGACCACAAATTGGAATTTTTCCTGCAGAAAAAAGTACTAAGCCAAAAAGGTACAGATACCTTGGAGAAAGTAGACTTATGGCAGAAAAACCGACAAATTTTGTCTCAATTACCTGATACGATGTGACAGGCTTATGATAACTCTTGAGTGCATTAATAGCTTTCGAGTAGCTTAGACCCCTCCACTTGTCTCCTTGGACAGAGTAGGCTTTAGCTAGCACTTCCAGCTTCTCTGTAATGCATTGATTATGATTAGTTTTCTTGCTTTCAGAAGACTGAGCACAAACCCACTTGCCAGGGGAATGGAACGCTGATGAGTCTTCTGACAAAGTGTTCAGGTCTTGGCCTGACTTCAGTGCTTTCAGTTCTTCCAGAGTGACAACAGCTTTGTCCTCTTCAATTTCTTCATCATCTAACATCCTCTTTGAGATACACAGAACAAGCAGAAGAGGGAGCAATGAAATTGAGTGATCATTTATCCAATCACAGAATATGAGCTCATTCTGCAACAATATATAGACACTGTAAAGTATGGGGCACAATTCTTCATTTTCTTTGTTTCTTTTGTAATAGTTGCACTGCTTTTATCTTGTTAAAATTTCTTCAATAAAAATTATATTAAAGAAATAAAAATAAAATACAGAGCAGAATTAAGACCCATGAGAAATAATCACAGAAACCCAGAGTCAAAGCAAATATCAATTGAACTAGCAGTTTCATATCTACAATTTATGTTCCTAGTAATGGTGATCAAGAATTAGGAAGTACAGATGGCAAAATATCTGGGATGACCAAAATACAATTGTCACAGTAAATGTGTTCTATGTTTAAAGCATGATAAAAAGTAATAATGAATATTTTGTTCCACGTTATACAGTTAGTAGGTATTTACCACCTCTACATTCTATAGCCGTAAGCAGGCACCAAAATTCCATATAAGATACCTTGGATACCTTATCAGGGAGCTCAGAACAGAAAAATATTGAACAATAGTTTTTACTTTTTATTTAGTGGAGTCCAGATACTATATGAAAGTCTTTAGGAAATGTACAAAATGCAACCAGAATATTCTGAAATTATATTGTAAGCCACCCAGAGTCATTGGATACGAGATGGGTGGCAAATAAATAAATAAATAAATGCCCCCCAAAATAAAGGCAAAATGTACATCAACATACTTTGAATGGAGGATTGCAAGATAACAGAAATAATTCACTACATATTGTTTTTTCTATTGTCCTGTATTTTTCTGAAAAACAAACATAAATAAAAGACACATGTTTTATGAGCCTAAGGATACTTTGATTTATATTCAGTTTATTTAAATATTTAAATTTTAAAATATATAAATGAAAAAAAAAATTGGATTTTTTTTAAAAAAAAGTATAAACCAGCCAATTCGTTTTCACAATCTCAAATAGTAAGGTGTTTCCAAACCTTAGATAAGAGTTTAGCACTGGATAACTTTAACAGAAAATCCCTGGCTTAGGCTAAAAATCAATAATCAGGCTCACCTGCATAGCTTCCTGTAGGTCCTAGAAATTTACAGGCAGCCCTCATTTAATGACCAAAATTGGGACCAAAATCTCGGCCACTGAGTGAAGTGGTTGTTACATGAGTTTTGTTTATTTATTTATTTGATTAAATTTATATGCCGCCCGCTCCCAAAGAACTCTGGGCAGCTCACAACAGTAAAAACACATGACAAAATATATAATATAAAAGATTGAAAAACAATTTAAAATACATCGCTCCATTCATTCCTGACCATACAATCAACCCCAAGCCTGTCAGCATAGCCAGGTCTTCAATGTCTTCCGGAAGGTCACCAGGCTGGGGATGGTCCTAATCTCCGGGGGAAGTTGATTCCAGAGAGTCGGAGCCATCACAGAGAAGGCCCTCCCACGCAGACCCGCCAGCCGACAGTGTTTAGCTGACGAGACTCGTAGGAGGCCGACCCTGTGCAATCTCACCGGGCGCTGGGAGGCATACGGTGGTAGGAGGCGGTCTCGGAGATAGCCTGGCCCCGAGCCATATAATTTCCATTCCCTGCTTCTTGTCATGGCTTCAGATGCTTTGGAGAATAGGTTGATCCCCTCTTCTTTGTGGCAGCCCCTCAGATATTGGAACATTGCTATCATATCACCCCAGTCCTTCTTTTCATTAAACTAATCATACCCAACTCCAGCAAACTTTAAATGTGTAAGCCTCCACTTCCCTGATCATCTTGGTTGCTCTTCTCTATATTCTTTCTAGAGTCTCAGCATCTTTTTATATCATGGTGACCAAAACTGGATGCACTATTCCAAGTGTGGTCTTACCAAGGCATTATAAAGTGGTACTAACACTTTATGTGATTTTGATTCTATCCCTATATTAATGCAGCCTAGAACTGTATTGGCTTTTTTGGCAGCTGCAGAACACTGCCGGCTCATATTTAAATGATTGTCCACTAGGACTCCAAGATCCCTCTCGCAGTTACTGCTGTTGAGCGTGATACCACATATACTGTACCTGTGCATTTGGTTTTTCTTGCCTAAATGTAGAGCCTTACTTTTTTCACCATTGAATTTCATTTTGTTAGAGAGCGCCCAATGTTCAAATCTGTCAAGATCCTTCTGTATCTTAAGCCTATCATGATATCATGCTGGCCACATGACCCTGGAAATGTCATCAGACAGCGCTGGCTCAATGGCCTTGAAACGGAGATGAGCACTGCAGGAGCTGCAGTGGCTCAAGTGGTTAAGAACACAGAACTGCAGTACTGCAGATCAGCAGTTTGGCTGATCGAATCCCATCAGCTCCAAGGTCGACTCAGTCTTCCATCCTTCTGAGGTCGGTAAAATGAGAACCCAGATTTTTGGGGGTAATATGCTGATTCTGTAAACCGCTTAGAGAGAGCTGTAAAAAGCACTGATAAGCGGTATACAAATCTAATGCTGTTATTATTATTATTATTTATATAATACATTAAGTATATATAACACATTAAATATTTATATAAAGTATATGGGAAATAATTCCTACTTGGCAATTGAAATGTTCATAATGGGGATTCTATTATTTTGGAATTTCAAATTTTAAGACTTCCAAAGAATAAGTTAAAGGCAGCAAATCTATGGAGGGTTTCAGCATCTCTATGTTTTTTAACTCAAATACTTTCCTACAGTTCCCACCATCTTTCTCAGTAACTGGTTCCACTGTCAAACTGTTCTTATTGTTAGAAACTTCTTCTACCATTCAAACTCCCTGTGCATCTTTACATCGCTACTCATGTACACATAATGTTACATATTGAACTAACACAAGCAGCTGTGCTAGTTTCTTAAAACAACAAAGGGTTTCGCACACTTCAATTTATTACAGCTCATAGTGTAGTTTTAGCATTTGTTGAACCGGTGGTACTTCATGAAATCTTATGAAATAGTACATTTGTTAATCTAAAAGGTCCCATAAAACTCTTTTATTAAATTCAGAGAAGTAGCAGTATATGTGACACTGAATTCATAGGTTGTAAATAGGGAAAATGCATCTGTGAATAGTAATTTATTCTGCATCTAGTATGACTTTTATTTTAACATTTATTAATCATTAAAAAATATTTCACAATCTGATGTTCTGCTGCCATCTTGTGGCAGTTGTGTGTTGATTTTTTTTGAGGTATCTGTTAAAAACGTTTCCCCCCTGAATCACACATAATACCTTTTCCAGATAAAACCATAGGTCCAAGAATGTCTCAGAATGATATCTATGACACCATCACTGGACATGTACAATTTCACTGGATCTCAGTTTCATTTAATGTTAGTTTAGTTGCACCTTACAGTGTGCAACTAAAAATAGAAAAAAGGGGCCAGTTTGGTATAGTGGTTAATCTGTTGGCCTAGAAACCAGGAGACTGGGACTTCTAGTCCTACCTTAGGCGTGAAAAACTGGCTGGGTGTCCAATTCTTAGTCCAACTCAGTTCACGGGGTTGTTATTGTAGAGAAGGGGTATCAAACTCAATCCCATTGCGGGCTGTATTTTGTTTGTCCTTGGGGGGGGGCTGGGGGCATGTTGCCTAGTTTTCGTGGACGACGGGGTGGGCATGGGTAGGGTGGACAGAGGCCAGGGTGGCACAGGCGAGTCCCTTGCCATCTCCGGGATGGCCTCTCAGGACAACTCTGAGCCTATCGCGGGCTGCATGGTTAACACATCTATTGTAGAGAAAAAGGATGAGGCAGGAATATTGGTATGTTTGCTACTGTTAGTTGTACATGAAAAAAATAAGGTGAGACAAAAATCTAAAAAGAAATACTAAAGCAAATAGAATCAGAGATCTGGCATTGTTGAACACATACAGGAGTGTAGGGTGTGGCTGGTGGGGTCATTTTCCCTTGATGGATCTGCAGTCGTATCTGGAAGAACTCTATAATTACTTTGGTGATCATTTTTTCTCTCCTTTCTCTGCCCCCAACACACAAACATATATAGTTGTAAGAGCTGGAAAAGGCCATTTAATCCAACCCTTCAAGATATGTATCCAAATAAAGTGACCCCAATAGACAGCTGTCTAAATTCCCCCCCTGAAGTTACATCCAGGGAAGGAGAGCGTAACATCTTTCTCAGTTACTAGTTCCATTGTCATACTGCTCTTACTGTCAGAAACTTTTTCCAACATTCAAAGACCCTTTCCCCCTCCACTCATGTTATATATTGAGGTTGAAAAGTTCTATTCTAAAAAGTGACAGTATACTGTTTTGGAGTGTTCTGAAAAATGACAATATAATGGCAAACTTATTTCTGAGGTGGCACCATTTCAGTATCATTTCAAAAAGATTCCATATGCCAAATTAGCTTTCTGTGGGACTAGACGTTCATTGTGTTCAAAATTCCTATAATTAAAGAATGGGTGTAAACAGATTTCTACCATAGGGTGCCCACTTTCACAATGCTATCTCTTATTCCTGGAGCAGATGCATAGGCATGAATTGGAATAACTTATTTTAGCATTACCGTGGAGGTCTAGCCAATATTTCTCAATCTCAGCAACTATAAGATGTGTGGATCCCAACTGGCATCATGGTTTGGGAATTCTGGGAAATGAAGTCCACACATCTGAAAGTTGCAGGGTTTCTTGAAACTCCAGTGTGGAATCTGGCTCTTCTTGCCCAAATTATTGTAAGGCTTGAGAATTCACATGTTAACAATGATTCAAACCTTTCTTCCCTGAATTCTTGTTTCTTTATTAAATAAAAAGACTACACAGCCTATAACAGCATGGACATGGCATCACCAAGACCTTGCAAATCAGGAATTTGGTCCAGTTAAAAATAAGCATTAGATAAATGGGTTCTAGGGAGAAACTCACTGGAAGGAATAAAAATAATTTATAAAGTATTTTCCGAACTACCAGATTCATGCCACTTATTGGAGGATCCAACTGCCTCCAATTGAGAATACTTATATATTGTCTTTGCTACTACATTTCAGTCCTTCAGTAGCATTTGAAGACAAGCTGTGAACTCCTTTAAATTTGTTGATCTCAAAAAGCAAAACATGGTTTGGAGTCATAAAAAGAAAAAACTTCCTTCGGTTTTTTTTTAGATCTTCCTATAAAAGAGACATAAAAATGTTTTCTCCCTCACATCTACATATTTGCCTCACCTTCTGTGCATTTGTTCAGCCCTTTATATGGAAATCCTATGAGAAGGAACCTGTTAAGCCATCAACCAACCTTCCCTCAATTAGTCAATTAAAAGAGACGGGATAACTTAATACCTCTGCCACTATGTTCATAAAGTCAGCAGAGAAAATCGGTTGTGGAGAAAAAGATGTGTTTAACACAGCCTCAAAATATGCAGAAAATGGTAGGAAGGACATATTTTTAGGCTGAAACTGATTGAAATAGTACTTACAGGATGGCAGGAGGTCTATGTTCCAGTTCTAGATGCAATATCTGAAACTAACCCTAAATGTTGGACTCTTCTGATACCCGTGTGCACCATATTAGCCAAAAGCTCTTCTACCCAGAGAACTCCTTCTCCATATCCATTGTGGGGAGGAAATCTCAGAGAGAGAGGGAGAGAAAGAGAGGGAGGGAGGGAGGGAAAGAGAGAGA
>JANHJO010007563.1:281645-305623 GCA_032468235.1 Pseudoxyrhopus heterurus | reverse complement strand
AACCTTGGCAACTTTTAAGACTCGTGGACTTCAACTCCCAGACTTCTGGGAGTTGAAATCCACAAGTCTTAAAGTTGCCCAGGTTGGAGACCCCTGCTATAAGCTATGGTTCTTCTATCCCAGATTCAATGTTCAACCTCTTTCGTTAAAAGGATAATGAACAGCCATGCTATTAGAGACCACTGTTAAAGAGTTGGAAAATACTTTACTGGAGAATCTGAATTTGTAGAACATTTGCATTCTGCAATCTCTAGCAAGGAAACTGTGATCAAAGTCTCTGGCAAAACCTCCCATGAAAAGTACAGCAGCTAAAAATAGTAATAATAATATCAATATTGTTACTTTTAAGTATTATATCGTTACGTTTTAAACCAAATGGCCCTTTGTTAAAATGAATGGACAATTTGATCAGGAGCTGAAGCAAAAGGGATCAGCACTGGGTTAATTTGATTTAAAGTAAAAGTGTCTACAAGTAAATCTCTCATGCGTACACCCAGGACAGCCTTCCCAATTTAGCGTTACTCAGATGCACTTCCCATAAACTTTGGTTTACAAGACATGCCAGCCAAGAATTATGGGACTCCAGATTGTGGGACTCCGCCCTAGAGGGAGTAAAGAGACCAAGAAAGGAGAGAGAAAAATTTGCATCATTTCGGAGCGCTGCTCTAATCCAAGCCCGGCTCACCGCAGTCCAGAGACCACCCGCTTAAGAGCGTTTGAATTTGGGAGGGTGGGATGAGATCGAGCCAAAGGTTCCTGACAGCCGGGGCCAAATCACCGCGGCGCTTCTCTAACCCGCTGCCACCCGCTGCTGCTTTTCCAAGGCGACTGAGGGGCGCCGCGCCGCCCTGCCTCGCTGCCCTTAAACCCACCCATCCACCTAGGTTGCCGCTCTGGCTGGAGAAAGGGGGGGGAGCCCTTACGCAACGTCCAAAGAGAGGCCGGGGAGAACGATACCGAGGAGGGCAACGTTCCCTTACCGACGGTATCGCTGTGACGCAAGAGTGACCCGCGCGTGGCATTTTCTTCCGTGTCAGGGCCGGAAGACCGGGAGGCGTTGCCTGGGTAACCTGCCTAGCCGAGCCGCAATATGGCTGGAACCAGCTGGTTGGAGCGGCTGCGTGCGGCTCGCAAGACCGCCCTACTCGCCGATGGTAACGGGATGGCGGAGGCTGGGATAGTGGCGATCTGGGGAAATGACCCGGGCAAATGGGCAGCGGGTGAAGTTGAGGAGCTTTCTAAGGTGGGAGAAGCCGTGCAGTTCCGGTCTCCCAAGTGGCGAGGAGGCTGTAGTCTCGTGCTGCCTTCGCTTTTGGATGCGGCGACCTAGTAGGATCCAACTTAAAAAAAAAATTTTTTTTAAATAAATAAATAATTAAGAAGTAATGGAAAACATTCCCGAGACTGTTTTATTTCTAACTGAACTGTATTCACCACTATGAGGAGCATGTGGAAATCAACCCGTTAACATTGGTGCTTATTTCCATCACAACTTGCGTTTAGTAGAGGAGTAGTATGGATGGAGGACTGTGAGTCTCTAAAAGTCACTGGCCAAATGGGGGGACATATATTGAGTCTGTGGGGTGGGATTTCCTCCTGTTTCTACTTTTTAGGACCACCTATCCTGTGCTCTCTTTAGGTAAACGAAAAATCCATTACTTGTTTGAGGATGGAAAGGAGATGGCAGAAGAATATGACCTGAAAACACACCAGCTACTCTGTAAGCCAGCCAACTTTTCTTACTTCTAGTTAAAAATTGGAAATGCGAATGGTCCAAGTAGATTCGAAATACAGGTTTTGCCTTTAATAGTCTTGCACATTCTGCAGGTCAGTAAAGCAAACTTTACCATGAAAGAGATCCATAGCAGAAAAGGGCAGTGAAACCAAAGTTGGCCTTGCCTCTGAGATTACAGGGCTAGGCTACATGTCCTTATCTGTTTCCTTATCCACAGCATTAACCCTAAGCTTTGATGACTCAGTTATATTACAGTATATGATGAACCTAAAAATTAATCCATTTATTGTATTTGCATTGCTCCTGAGACTACATGGCTATTATGCTTATCTTGACAAAACTGTACAAGCGAATGCAAGCAGCGATTCAAGGGCACTGTACTGTGGTAAGGTTTTTTTTGAGAGAATTTGACCACTCGCTATAGATCAAATGCAGGCCCTATAGTGAAATCAAGCTTTAAATTCTTGTACTTTTCTGTCCCAGGTGTATATAAGTAGTCTTTCTTAACAACCATTTGTTCAACAACTATTCTGAGTTACAATAGCCTTGAGCAAAGGGACTTACAACTAGTGTTTGAAGTTCTGGCCATCACAATGCCATTGTGGTCAAATGAACAAAATTCAGCTGCCTATATTTATGACCAGTCTACTGCTGCCCTACCCCCACCCCCAGCTGACCTTTGTCATCATCTTTGCTTGCCTCCATCTGCTGGGCTCATCACATGTAGGGGAGGTGCCATGAAAACACTCCACACGTCAGTGGATGAGAGCTACAGAACAGGCACCATGCACCACTACCAACTAAGTCCTTCTTTTGCACTGTTCTTTTGCATGCTGGCCAGGTCCTTTCTTTCTCACACCAGCCAGGGCTTTCTTTTGTGTGATGGCCAGGGCCTTATTTGGGCATCCTCCTTATAGGCGTGAAAGGAGGACATGGCTGCACTAGCGCAAAAGAAGACCCCTAGCTAGTAATGCTGTGCAGCACAGCAGGAAGCAAGCCAAGCAGTAAGGGCAGCTGGTAGCAGCAGATATGTAGAGGACTCACAGGGCAGAGATGGGTAGAAGATAGAGAATGGGGAGGGGGGAATTGAAGTGGAGACAGTCCCTTACCTTCTTCCAAGAATAGCTTGGATATGTGTGGGTCCTCTTTTAATGACCACATGTGATTCGTTGAACTATAACTATACTATAACTATAATAACTATAATAACAGATTACCATGACTGCCATAGTTAAGCTGAGCATTCATGGGATGTTTCACTTAATGACCATGTTGCTTAGCGATGGAGTTGCCAGGCCACTTATGGTAATTGAGGATTACCTGTAATATAACTGTAATAATAGGCTTCTTGTTATCCAGAAGGAGGGGGGAGAGGAAATTGCAACTACCCCTTGTTTTGGACAAATTAGACTAATCAGGTTGTTTTCTTTTAAACTGTTTTTCACACTGTGTGGTAGCATTTCCAAAACCAGTGCCTTGAGCATGAATTGAACTGGAAAGTATCGATGTGTATAATATCAATGGAAAGTACCAATAGTATCTATAGGACTGAAACCTGGATGAATTAGCCTCACTTCCTAGATGATTTGGCTCTCTGGGCCTATGTGACTAAGGCTATGGATGTTTTGGATTTGAAAAAAAAGTGTTTTGGAATGCATTGGTGTGCTTGTATAACACCTGTCTAAGATTCCTGAAAACAATTATGTCTTCCAAAATAGTGCAATTGCCCTATTTAACTATGGCAGAATCCCAGGGAAAAGATTCATGGGATTTAACAAGTTGCATACAGATTTATTTATTTTTATCCCACTTTTGTTATTTTTTAAATAAATAACTCAATACTCCTTCCTGCTCCTACTTTCCCCATTACAACAACTCTGTGAGTTGGGTTGGACTGAGGGAATGTAACTGATACTATGTGTTCTGAAGCAATCTTTTGCTTTTGGATCTGAAATGCTGCACAACCATCAGGACAAAGCTAGTAAATTGCATAATGTGAAGCTCAAAGCCAACAGTTTTAAATGCTCTTTTAATACATGTTCATATTATTAATATGTAAAAAAAGTCTACAAGTAGTCCTTGGGGTATAACAGCAATTGGACCAGAACTACTGCTGCTAAGTGACATGGTGAGTCCTAGCAGTTCACGTTGTTATTGATAAGTGAGGACCGTGTAGACGTTAAGCAAGGATCTCATGTGACCACAACTTCCGACTTCCTGAAAACTTCATTGATTTTACTTGTGAAAAACCAGCAGGGAATATTGGAAAGTATGATCATGTGACTGCAGCTCAGTGCAATATTGGAATCATGAGCTGGGCATTGAGCACTCGTATCGTGATCATGTGACTGTGAGGATGCTGCAAACAGCTAAAACTCTGAGGACACATAACTCCCCCTTGTTCAATGCTATTGCAAGTTTAAATGGTCACTAAATGAGTGACCAGAAGCCAAGAACCCACCTGTATTGTGTTTCTGCAAAAGGAAAGAGGCATAATTAAAAATAAATTGAAATCAAAAGTATTTGACTTAATTTATTGTATAGCAACTACCTGCTAGTTTCTTAATATCCCAATTGGAAATATTTTCCTGAAAAAATAAATATCTCTTTTTTTTTTCTTTATCCTTGTCATTTCTGTGCAGTAAGAAAATGGAGAGAGAAGAATGCCCTGGGTGCACATGGCAATTGGGAGGTTGAAGTGGGAGAACCCACACTGCCTGCAGCAGGAGCACTGGACCGTGAGTTCATAAAGGAGAGCAATACCAATGTAAATACAATATTTGTATCTCAGCCTTTGATACTAGAGAAAATATACTTAATCCAATTTTTCTACCTTGATTTTTTTTTCATTTAGAAAATAGCATGTGATGCTTTCTTTCTATACCAAGCCTCATGAATAATTCAGACCATTAGAAATGTCCCTTATGCTCTTCCTTTCTATTTTGTCTCTGTCTTTTTCCTATATATGAAGGTTTATTTGTTAAATGTGTTATCATGCCATTCCTACAAGGAGTTCAGCTCAACTTAAGAAGCATTTGCTTCTTCCAACTTTTCCTCACAACATTTTTATGACAAAAGTTGAACTAAGAGATAGCAACCATACTTTAAATTTCAATGTAATTTAAACAGGAATTACAACTGAAAGCTCACTAAAGTCAAAAAGAGCTGAATTAATATTGCGTGGAGACATTTTTATAAATATGAAATGTTTAATATGGCTCCTTTATGAGAGACTCATGTTCAAGTCCATTCTTAGCCATGGAAGGTCACTGGGTGTATTTGAGCTAGTTAAAAGCAGCAGGCAAGCGTGTGCATGCTCCATTTGCACAAGCGGCAGGTGCGCGTGCCCGCCGTTCACACAAATTGAGTTGTGCGGTTGCTCTCTGCTTGCGCAGAACCATCCCCTCTCCCGCCTTGCCGGGCCACAAAGCGGGAAAGGTTGGGTAGCTCTGCTTCAGAACTAGATTGGTAGCCATTCATTAAATCATGTGTGCTTCCAGATATAGTGTCGTGTCCTGTTTCTCAACCTCAGCATTTTAAAAATGTGTGGCTGGGGAATTCTGGGAGTTGAAGTCCACACATCTTAAAGTTGCTGAGTTTGAGAAACACTAGTGTGGTATATTGATTGCTTTAGGGAATGTAAATGCTCTCCAATCTTTTTATGGCTCTGGGCAATTTGGGTGGCTTCCAAAGTACAATAAAACACCTATAAAAACATGTATAAAGCATAACACATATAAAACACATCAGCTAAAAGAGTTACACTGTAAGCCCTTGGGTAGTAAATATGTTTTCAGCTCTTTCCTAAATTGTAATGATGAGGCGTGCTTTAATTCCACTGACGAAGCCTGTTCCATGACACATTTAGCCAAAAATGGCAAGAGCTCGATAATATTTTTATAAAAGGTTTATGCTCTGTGTTATGGTTCTGCCTTAAAGTTAGGATCTCTTTCAAATGTTCTTCCTGCATAAACTCAGAAAGTTCATACTGCCCCGGGAGCTGCTGATGCAGTTTTACAGAGGAATTACTGAGTCTATAATTGTCTGGTATGGTAATTCAACCAAACAGGACAGGTACAGAGCCCAAAGGATAGTCAAGATTGCAGAAATAATAATTGCAACCAGCCTGCCTTCCATAGAAGACCTGTATATTGTGTGGATCAGTAGGGCTGAGAAAATATCTGCAGACCCCTTACATCCTGGACACAAACTGTTTCAGCTCCTTCCCTCAGGACAGTATTGCATGCCTAGATACAGGGGCAGTTTTTTCCCTTGTGCCATCACTTAATTCTCATGGTTTTGTCAAATGTGTATGTGTATCAACCTATAGAGTGTGGCTGTTCTGTGTCTTGAATGTAATTATTTATTGAATGGATTTTTGCTTGATTGTAGTTTTTTATAAAATGTTTTATTTATTTATTTTATTTTATTTATTTATTTGTTGGAACTTCTATGCCGCCCCATTCCCGGAGGACTCCAGGCGGTTCTTCTGAGAGACTACTTTTGTAGTGAAACTACTGTTAACCATCTTTTACTTCAGTCTATATTTTTCCTAAATCTAATAGCATTTTCCTTCACATTCGTCACTATTAAAACATAATTTGTGTATCTGGGATACATTTAGTGTATCCCACAAAAAAATGTATTATATAAATTGAGAAAAGCTCACAGGGAAAGGTATTGAACTTAAAGATGCTTCAATTTAGATAAGAATCCAGCACTTGCACACATAGGTTTGGCAATTCCTATTCATGTTGTTGTAGTACAGTTATTACATCTGTTGTCCAGTTGAACTGAACAACATTGGGCTGAATTCCATTTCTCTTTTCTTTAGCCTGTCTTTATGCGAAAAGACACCAAAAGCAGTTTCCAGTGGCGGATCCGAAACCTGCCATATCCTAAGGATGTCTACAGTGTTTCAGTAGAAAAGGATCAGCGCTGCTGTGTGGTCCACACAACAAATAAGAAGTCAGTAAACAGATTCACTCATGGTGGGATAACCTTGGGTGTATTTGCGGGTAGCTTGTAGGATGTGGAAATGATGTTAGTTCTCTATTGTAATATTCTGAATTTTTCTTTTCCTTCCTTATATTGTTAAGAAGTTTTAGTAAAATAATCTGAGCTGAAATGTACTTGAATATCAGTAGCTCAGGTTGGTAGCTGGGCTGTTGATTTGAGCTCCAAGCTTGGCAATTTGGTTGCAAAAGTTTCATCACCATTCGAGGAGACATCGTCACCGCGCTTTGAATTGAAAAACCAACAGCCCATAATCTGCGCTTTTTGTCATATTCATACATAACACTAAGAAGAGTTTGATTTTTGAACAAGCCATTGTATTGTATTTTGCACAAATCCTTGATGGATAGGTTTGAATGCAATGCTAAATGCTAAATCAAAAACAAACATCTATATGTCTTAATCTATGTATGAATCAAGCTATAGTCCTGGAACAAAGAGCATTTGTTTTTCCTACTCTTTCCATTTTTATGCAATCCCTAATATTTACCCAGAGATGGTGCTGTTGGCAAGAACTTCTATTTTCTATTTGACCATTTATGTTAGGTTAAAGTTCTTCTGAGGGCAAAGAGTATAATTAATCAATGACAATAAAAAACTAGGGACATAGTCAGGACTTTTCAAACATTTCACAATAAAGACCAGACTACATTAACCTTTTGGGTCATTCTACTTAGCATTTTTGTTATCTAACTGGAACTGGCAGGTACAGAATCAGGTTCCTGAAGTTCAGCTCTTAATAGGTAGGAATATTATTTAGTATTTGTTGATTTCAGCAGTCCTTAAATATGCTTGGCCTTCTGCAGAGTCTCATTTTAAACCAGGATCACCTATGAATTTGACTTGTTTTAGATTAAGACAGAGGTCTCTTGCATAAAAAATACAAGCATAAATTTTACTGTTATAATATAGACTGCATTTACTAATGAGATGCCTTTCAGAAAGAACTAAACAAATTTATGACAAATAAGTCTGTTAGACATGATATTTAAATAAAAAGGATATAGTAATAAATAGCTCTAAATTATAGTTGCTAATAGGCAAAGAATAAGAGAAACCTGTTTCTTTCATATCCCCCCTAGAGGCTGTCAGCTAATACTAAAAAGAAGATACAGTACCATGTAGCAGATCTAGTAAGAAATCATTTACTGTTTAGTAGCCCAGTATATTTTAGACAATCTAACATGTTTTGGACAATTCAGAAGCAATGATGCCATTGTTCCTAGCATATAATATACAAACCTTTATATAGTTGGGGTTTTGTTTGGGGGGGGGGGAAGTATACCCTTAATTAGCATAAACATTTTACATTTGCTTGCTTTGCTTGTTGGAAATTCTAGACATGATTGAGTAAAAATTCTAAAGTAAACTTCAATTATCCTGTCTACCAAAGAAACCAGGAAAAGTCGGATTAATGCTGCAACAAACAGCTTTTACATTATTTATTCTGGCTGGTTGGTGGTGGAACAAAAGTCTTTGTTCAATCACATATTTATCTAAGTCATGGTTTAATTATGATTTATTGGTTGAATGGAAATATATTTATTGAATTTATATGCGTCCCATCTCACTGATAAGGCAACTCTGGAAAGCTGAATAATTGGCTGAATTCACAGGCTAAGCCATTAACAATGGATATTTGCATGAGGTGTAGCTAAAAATGCTACTGTGGATGCAATTCACTGAAATTTTGGAAGGCAGAAAGAAAATTGTCACCTAAATAGCCAATCAAAAACAGAGCAAGAAATCATTAGTAGCTAAAACCAAGCTCCCCCCCCCCCAGTTCTACTTGTAATGCAAGTGTTGTAACAAAACCTAACCTAGCACCCACATGTGGAACAAAGTTAATGTCTCAAAGAGTATTTCATGCCTTTCAGTAATTTGAGGTCTTTAAGAAAACATTTTCAATTATTAGCTTCAGAAGTGGAATTGGCTTCTATCAGAGGAATACACATTTTTCATTTATGTTGTGTTACAACAAAAATTGCTCCACCACAAAACTGCTAGGTTCTTTATAGAACTTGGATTATGTGACTTTTGTGATTTTCCTATTACCGGTATGTACCATTATTCATTGTAGCATGTTCTTTATTGTGAGGAAGGCAGAAGATGAAGTAACTTCAATTCAGATATTTGTCCTTTTTGCTAAATCAGTGCTTGTATGCCTGCATTTTATTCATTCTTCCATAAATTATTCTACTGTTTTACCGAAACTGGGATTTTATGAAATCTACATGAGAACTTGGAGATTGCCACCTATTGCTAAACTGCTAGCCAGGTTCTCCTTTTTCCAGACATATCTAGCAATATTTTTTCCCTCCCTGTGCCGGGCTGCTGATGGATCTGAGGCAACTTCTTCCCACTTCTACCTGGGACCAGCCCACAGGTTCCCAATCCCCATTATTACATAACCTTCAATTCCTGTTAGTGCTTGTGACCTAATAATGAGAGAGATTCTAGTTAGTCTTTTATGGCAGAAATGGGCAGCTGCATGTACTTTCCCCAGCCTCCTGAGATATATTACTAAAATGGTTACTAAAATTACCATTTCAGCAACATTTGTTTCTATTTTTTCCCTTAAGGATAAAGATGAAAATGGAAGAAGGGAAACTCTAGGTCAGTGATGGCGAACCTTTTTGGCACTGAGTGCCCAAACCGGTTTGGTTCACATGTGTGCGCGCATCTTCAACTACAAAGGCAAGCAGCTTTAATTGGCACTGCCATGCCAATCAGCTGTGCTTCTAACTGAGGAAATACAGGTCAGCATAGAGCAGGGGCAGGTGGGTGGGCCCAAATGAAGACCCGGAAGTAACCTGGTGACAGCGCACGTACTATTGGAGAGGGCTCTGTGTGCCACCTCTGGCACGCGTGCCAGAGGTTCGCCAACACTGCTCTAGGTAATAAAATTCCTCCCAAACTCATCCAAAATTGTATCACTTAAATTCAGCCATTTACTGTCATATTTAAGCAGTAGGATTTTAGGGTAAGGGTCAGGAGTTCAGGATAGAAATAAAGTACTGTATAGGCTGAAAATTTGGCTCCACCACTTCCTCTGATGCCATCTTCAGCTGGTAGGAAAAGCTAGATGAGGCCTACAATCCTGAGAAAGCTGTTTACCCCGGCTTTAGGAAAAGGGAAGACAGTGGCATAATGCTTATGACAATTAGAATTTTAGCAGATGCAGCTTTTCCCAGGAGATACAACAGAAGAAACCTGGAATTAGTCAATGGCTATTCTGCAATTGTAAATGTGGAAAAGAAGATAGCTCCCCAAAGGACCTTAAAAAGAAAATATTGTCACCTACTTCTACTCATTCAACAAAGCCCCTTCTAGCCACAGCAAAAGGCTGCTGAAGTGGGATTTGATTCAGTCCTCTTGCTGTAAAACCAATCCATTAAAGCAAACTTCCAAACAAACAGGCAAAGCTCCATGGCCACAGCAGATTCAATTATTGCAGGACAAGGTAGCAGTTAACATTACGCTGGAAGAGGCAAAACAGCAGATCTATTTTCCTTTGATCTTTCACAGATTTTACTTGGAGCTCAGACCAGGTATTTTTCCCACTGCCTCAGCCCTATAGGTGGGGGGAGGGATAAAGTTGGTGTTCTCAGTGTGGGCTTCATAGGCTCTTTGAAACACTGGACTACTTTGGGGAGTTGCTTTTTTATTGTCTCAATCAGTAAGAACTTAACACTTCCTTAACTTGTCTTTTGTGTTCATCTAATCTTTGCTGTTTAACCTTTGACATCTCCATTATTATCCATGTCTGCCACCTTTCCCAAATATAAGCAAAAGGCTCCAAGCCCTGGGGTAACATTCTTCTTTAACAGGCAAAGTTAGCCCTGGCTGGTTGGCCTTTGTGTGCATTTTCAGCAGGGTTGGAAAATAAAGGATTTGTGGTTTGTGTAGCACTAGTTCAACCAGTCAACATCTGAACAAAACTAACTTAATTGAAAAGAATTGCCATAGGTTAAACACCCTGTTCATTTTGGGGCACCAAACATGCATCAATTGTGAAGCATAATTCATAAAGGAAAAGTTCCAGTCCCCCAAAGGAACTAAATGGCAGTCATGCTTCATGGGAGGAAAGCGTTTTGGTCTTTCATCTTAAATTAAACTGAAAATAGCAGAAGATGGATCATTCTAAGTGCCTGATAAATATGAGAGTATAGGCACCATGCATAATCAAGGTGATCAAAACTAAACTAACATTCAAATTGTTAAGGTAGCCTATCTAACTCTTATCCATATGAGTGATAATGATTTGTTTAGTAAGTATCCCACAGTTTGGGAAGGCCATTTTTTGTGCCTTTAAGTCAGGGTTAATTCCTGGTGACTGGATTAGTTTTCTTGGCAGGTTTTTTGGAATTGGTTGCCACTTCTTTCCTTCCTCTCTTTTCTAAGAAAGAATGGTTGATGCTTGCTACTGTAGTTTTTAGTATATGGCTATATTTAAAAACAAAACCTACTGGTCAAATTAATAGTGACATATGTTCAGTCAGATTTTTAAATATAACTCTATTAGTTTATGTATTTGTGTATTTTACTATATTAAAAATAATTCTTAGTGGAATCTTACAGCCTGAATGGAAGATACTCAGCTTCTAACTCTTGGAACAACCCTGAAATTTCTTTCATGTAAAAATATAGGTATTTTTTATCTTCCATTAGTGAAGAAAAGAATAGTCTTTATTTTCATGTACACATTTACTTTCAGATACTACAAGAAATTCACTATTCCTGATATGGACAGATTCCAACTGCCTTTGGACAGCACAGCTTTGAATTTTACTCATGCCAACAATACATTGATCATCACAGTAAGTTCTCATAAAGCTAATCTGACACCATTAGCATATTACTGTTTTCAGTCCTCTTTTGCTATGCTGCCTTTAGAGTTAGTATTCCACTTAAAACCATTCATTTAATGACTTCTCAAAGTTACAATGGCACTGAAAGAAGTGACTTATGACTGGGTTTCACACTTACAACTGTTGCAGCATTCCCCATCATCACGTGATAAAATTCAGGGGCTTGACAACAAAGCATGTATTTATGACAGCTGCACTGTCCTGAGATCATGTGATCATCATTTGTAACCTTCCCAGCTGGCTTCCAACAAGCAAAGTCAGTAGGGAAAGCCTGATCCATTTAATATCTGCAGTGATTCGCTTAACAACTCTGCAGAAAAGGTCATAAGATGGGACACAGCTCACTTAACAACTGACTTGTTTTGCAATGGAAATTTTGGGTTCCATTGTGATTGTAAGTTAAGGACCAACTGTATAAAACTTGAGGTTAAAATTGTAAGTTAAGGACCAACTGTATAAAACTTGAGGTAAAAAACTTGGGGGAAAATGGCCGTTGGATAAAAATTAAAAATTATACCAGTAAGGCTCATGATGAAAAAAAATAAATTAACACTACTATTTATGCTTCAAAATCTTAAAAATATCTCTGCACATTTTTCTTTCTAATCTAAAATAATTGCCTTTTTTAATGATGTTCTGCACAGAAATACTTTCTTCGGAGTATAGGGAGGTATCCAATGAACAATTGGAAAAGTTCAAGCGCACACTTTGCCTTGGGATATTTCACTCTGCAGCAGGATAAATGGGATCAAAAAACACAATAAGACAGATTTCAAAATTTGAACTCAAATATGCATTACAATGAATGTGTTTGAGATACAGCCTTATGTTCTATGTATTGTATCTTAAATCGCTGAAAAAGATGAATCTGAGAGCATGACATTTCCAATGATTTTGCTTCTTTTTTTCAATTTTGCAAATGAGACACTTTGTTAATAGCATTTCTGTTTGAGCTAACAGAGATTCAGGCTATTTTCTTTCCTATAGTATCAAAAGTCAAAAGAAATACTAGCTGCAGAAGAGGAGCTACAAATAGAACTAAAGAAGATCAAAGCTGCTAATAATGGGGAAGGAGACTGCAAGACACAGTAGTCAAGAATGTGAAGTGCATTGTCTGTATTTTTATTAAATAATTGTGCTGAACAGGGATCATTCATTCATTTCATTTATACCCTGCCATAATTCTACAGAACTCTTGGCAGATTGCAAACATTAAAATCTGCAATTGACTGGTATCTAAAAACCTAAAACAAAACCAACTGGAAAATGCAAAAATCCAAAAAGGGCCTCTTAAGGAGGGAATATATCACCATTACATTATGGCTCCCAGCAGCACCTATTTATGGTAAGGAGGCATTGGTAATCCTCCAAATCCAAGAAATAAGGCCCACCTACCCCTAACTATCCTCAGTATGCCCATGTGGCAGTGGCACCCAAGCTTTCCAAGCTGCATTGGTTACCAGTTTGTTTCTAGATGCAATTCAATATGCTTGTTACTGGAGGGACTATGGTGTCAACCCAGCTGATTCAATCCAGCAAAGTTAATGTAGTACATGTTCCTTTGATCAACCAATGGGGGCCTTCATTAACCATATTGGAACCTCAGGATCATGACTTCTGTCATGGCACCTGCATTCCAGAATGTGGTTCCTCTTGAGATCCAGAGGGTTTCCGTCCTGATGGCATTCTGGCAGGCCTTAATGACTTGGCTGTGCTCCCAGGCTTTGGATTAAGGTGACTGGATCCCCTTGCTAGGTGTATGATACATATTGTTGACCAGAGGTGCTACCTTGTTTATTGCTATGTCTCTTTTTGCATTATATATTTGTTGTATTGTTTTATGCTTGAACAGCCCAGAATCAATTGGAGTCTACATTGATATAAATAAATAGCTGAAGCAGCTGTGAGGGACAGAGGTCCAGACCATAGATAATAGAGGGCATCTTAGAGAGCATGTATCCCAGTTAACCTGGCAAGACATTCCAATCAAATTGCTAGACAATACCAAAGCACAGTCAAGAGAATCTGAACAAATCTATGGCAAAATGCTATGCTAACTGGTCACCACAGTCTCTTGCAACTGGCTTCTTCTCCTCCAAAGGGAATTAACCCTTCTGCAAAGAGCTTCTGGATGACAACATGCCAATGCAAAAAGAAAGAAGTAGGAATGCTTTATTCTCTTATAACTGTGGTGCAGGCTCAATCTGGGCACATAATTGTGCTCAATTTCATTCTTCATACTCCTCCATCTGCTCTCTGGGCACTGCTGCCTCAATTCCCACTGGCAGTCCAAAACCCATCAGCCACCAAGGATAGATCCAACAGCAGCTGCTTAGAAGCGGTTTCACCGAGGGCTCATGAGGGCTTGTTGCCTATGTTGAGAGCAGCAAAACAGGCACTTGGTAGACTCATACATCACATCTTTGGGAAAATCAAGTACCCACCAAAAACTACCCAGATCCAAAAGTGCCTGGGGTGGATCCTCTGAATTGGCATCACCTTGGAAGTCGTGGGTAGCCATCAACTTATGCTAGACCAGGAAGTGATCTGATCATGACAAGAGAATAATAGTTATATTCTCTGTATTCACATCTAAAGTGGTCTGAAGAAAAACTAGGTGCAATATGTGGATGAGCCCATAATACCATGAAATGGTCAGCTTGGTATCTGCACCATATTACCCACCGCACTATTCTTAGGTGTGGTGCCCAGGCCCCTTCTCCAACTGCCAGCAACCTGAATGCATCACATTCTGTTTTCTGCCAGCTGGCCACTCTTAGGCACCACAATAGTTGCTTTGGGTAAATAATCCGAGACCTAAAATCCCCACCTTCTGCCAGTTCACTGAAGCCCTTCAATCTGGCCACTTAATGGAGAAGGCCTTCCTCGAAATTTCAAATCTAGTCCCATCAAACTAGTTTCCCTCCAGTACAGTACCACGATCCTCCCTGTTGCTTTAAGACCAGGAGATCCAAGAATAACTCAAAAGTTCTGTTCCATTTCTGTCATTGTCAACACTGCCATATCTGGAAATCCCTAAGTCAATCTCAGCGCCACCTCCTAATATCTGCTTTAAAGTTTGTTTACACAATTACATAGCCACTTTTTATACCATAGTATGTGACTTGTCTTACATTTTTATTACTTATACTGAGGCCCTACTACGTTTATCTGTTATAGCCTACCAAAATTTGAATCATAGACAGCGATAAGCCTTTCCAAATATTTTGTTTTAAAATAGATTTTCATGATATTGTTTCCCAACCCCTCCTGCATGGAAGAATATTCAGAGTTTATAATCCAGTTTGTTCATCTGCCATTCTATTAAATGTTTTTCCCTTTGTCTCAATTACACTGATTTATATATCAGACATCAGAAATAAATGTTTCAGACATTGCTATTTCATTCAATTCTACAAAAAGAACACAATTCTGTCTTACACAGACTTCACCATTTAACAATTTAATAATTGTAATTAGAATAAAAAGTAAGATGTGGGAGCATTCCTGTTGGTCATTTTGGCCAGCCAATACCAATTCCATTCACATATTTTCATACTGGTTTCTTTTAGTGTGTCTGCAAACTTTTGAGTCCCCCTAATAATTACTTATTTGATGATATTCCTACTTTAGTATCCTATTTAAACTCATACGTACAAGAAGGGGAGTGCATTGTTCAGAAACACTGTAGGGTTTACAAAATACTGTCTTTAGAAAAAACAAGTATTAGTATTCATAGTATACCATTTATAAATACAGATGTTTGGTGAGAGTGATGACAGAGGCCAGGATACCACACCATGTTTTTGCCTCTTCTCTCAGAATTATGCATGGCTAGATGTTTCTTCAAGTATTAAGTAAAAAAAAATCCTTCTTTATCTTCACAATTGTGATAATTTTTTAGGAATATTTATTCTCAGATTGCTGTGTATGTCATAGATAAGTAAAGTCAATCATGGTACTGAATAAAAGGCATCATGTCAAATGTACTGTGACTATTCAGTTACTTTTTGAAATCAAAGATACTTTTTGTATGCTACTTTAATAATTTATTCAATACCCGGCCTGTCAACATCGATCCAATAAAGCAGTTTCTATATGGTGCCAAACAATAATATTTATACTTTACAGAGAGCCAACCAACTTTTCAATATTATAGTCCAATATTTATTCATGAAAAAATCTGGATGTCAGTAAAGCAGAAGTAAAGTATTTTCTTCTGCTTCACTGTCCAGATATAGTTGCTTTCTCATCAATTAAATTATAATGAAATACAGGAACATGCAACATTCAGAACTCAAACTATGCTGGTACCAAAGAATATGCATATCCTAAGACTTACTGACTTTGCCTTTCTAGGAATAAGAAAGGTAACCCAAATCAAAAGTGTACAATATATCAGTTGGAAAGATACATTAGATTTTACTGACACCAGAAGGCAGAAACGGGATCTTCTTTACCAACTGCTGTTTTATTGTCTCAAAGATGTTACACTTTCTTTGTGCTCCCTGAGCTGACTGTCACGTCTGAAGTCCAAGCATATTGATATCAGGAGGTAGTGAAATCAAGGACATACAGTGCCGATGCCAGTGTTGCATAGAGATGAGTGGTGCTGAAACGTAGACAATACACAGGACTGCTGATAGGTGATGACAAGGAGAAACTCTGCAAAAGCAATAAGAAAAATACTTCTAGGTAAGCTATTTAAAACTTTAATAGGGTCAGTGACAAAATGACAATTGTAGCATCTTCACAATTCCATTTTGTAAGCTGCATCTATTGCAAATTTTGTAATTCTTTTCTACTGCAAAGAAGCATTAGAACTGGGCTAAGGCAACAGACAGCATATATTAGTAATCCATTTCCTGAACAAAATTAGCTCAAAGCAATAGCAATCATAACTATAAACATCTTCACTAATATTTCTGGTGCTACATTGAATATGAATACGCTGTTTATAGAAAGTCTTCAACGATACTATTTGTTCAGCAACTGTTCAAAGTTATGATGGTGCTGATCAGTTGTGGCTATGACTGGTTCTCAGAGTTCTGGCCATCCTAGCACCCCCACAGTCATGTGATCATCATTTGGGCACCTGGCAACTGGCTCACATGATTGGCTACAGCAGCTGTAATCATAGAAACACCATTTGCAACCTTCTCTGCTAGCTTCTCTAGAAAGTCATAGGGAAGCTGGCATGGAAGGTTGCAAGATGCTGGAGTAAGTTTCTCCTGCCCATGCACACTCCCTCAGTCCTTTTGGGCTTCTGCTGCACTCTTCTAAGCTTGCTGCCTCAAGCACCCCTGCAGACCCTTTGCAGCCCACCCCCACAACCTCATGCAGCCTTACCATGCCTTCCTTGTCCCCTCACACCCCCTTCCCAAGCCTCCCAAATCCCTCTCAACCTTTGTGCACTCACTGCACCTTCTTCACACCCTCACATGCCCTCCTCAAGCTTTGCTGCATCCCTCACACCCTTGTACATCCTTGCCATGACTCATCTGCCTGCCTGACAGCCTGCTTGCAAGCCACCTGTGACCTCCAACTTCTTGCCAACTTCATGACTGCCTTGGTTGTGGGAAGCCGGTAGGAAATTAACTCACTCAGTGGCAGCTGACACTGCAAGGATTGCCATTGCTAATCAATGGAATTGCAGTTTACGACTGCATTGTTTAGCAATGGAAATTCCAGTCCCAGTTGCACTTGCAAGTTAAGTCTACTTGTTATTATCCAAATCCACATTCATAGGTTTCATTATTCATGCCAGTGAATGCTTAACTCACATCTTCTCTGCCCAAATCTACCATTCTATCCATCATGTTTATTTGAAAAGCATTAGGAATAAGCAAAAGAACACACTATTCCACTTAGTCTCTGTAAGGCAGTTCTCTTCATAATCATCTATTGGGAATATGGTGATGATGCCTCACCTGCAAGCACCTTGTTTGTCGTTTGTCCCAAAGACGTACCACTCCATAATAAGAGGAGCCACTTGCAATCATATGATTTCCATTGCTTCTAATGCAATATAGGGCACTGTCGTGTGGTTCTTCCCATTTCTTCACACATTCCCTGGGGAATTGATGGTAAACAAAATACTGTGACATAATATTATAATATTTTTCACTAAACACTGTCTGTCAGTTCTTGTGACAAGGGCCTGTTTGCAGTGGTTAAGGCTAGAAACAGGGAGACTGAATTCCAGACCCACCTTAATCACAAAGCAGTTGGGTAACTAGGCCATGCATTCTCTCTTATCCCTAGGAAGGGGGCAATAGGAAAATACTTTCAAAAATGTCAAGAAAACTGTAGGGGCTTGACCCAGGCAGGTACCAGGAGTCTATTTTGACTTGAAGGTAACAAACAAAAAAGTTCTTGTGACTAATCTGGACTTTTAACAAGTCATCTTGAAACGGCTATCAAATAAATACTTCATTTTTTTTTTAAAAAAAGCAAGGTTCCAAACTAACTTTGTGCTTGTTCTTAAATCCCAGTATCTTATGTAGGTATCATATCCACAAGAGAGCAAAGTTGAAGGTGTTTCATAGAAAATATCCAAGACTCCAGCTCCCCGGTGGAAATCTGTTCCAAGACAGGTGATCAGCTGCCCACTGAGGAGAGAAACAAACAAAAATTAAACTCCAGTGCTTACTAACTATGTATCATGGCTATTACCCAAGGTTTTTATCTTCACATAGATTTTCAGCAGCAATAAAGTAGTAGAGTAAGTGTGGATTAGGAAAAAAATATCAATCACTAGTTGTACAAAAATATATCAGGTTAAACTAGTATTGTCCATTTTCAGTTTAAAATGATA
This sequence comes from Pseudoxyrhopus heterurus, assembly GCA_032468235.1. Taxonomy (NCBI): domain Eukaryota; kingdom Metazoa; phylum Chordata; class Lepidosauria; order Squamata; genus Pseudoxyrhopus; species Pseudoxyrhopus heterurus. The sequence continues at coordinate 287,184 of JANHJO010007563.1, read as the reverse complement.
AAAGCCATTACTCAGTTCTGTTTCTAGCACTATTCAGGCTTTAAGCATCCTTTATGAAGAGCAAGCACAAGTACTATTTATATAGTTATAAGTTGATTTGTTAAATTTAGAAAATATAGTAGATAGAGAATCAAGGGACAGTATTATTTATTATAACTGGTAATCCATGTGTGGGAAGTGTAATTATTTTGGATATTTATATTATGTTCCAAGTTTTCTGCTGCTACATCTACCATTGCTGATATGCTGCTTCTGGTCTAGAGAGAACATTTATCCAGTGAATGGCACACTGTGCAGCAGAATTAGAAAATAATATTTACTAAGGATAATAATTTTCAACAAATAATGGCTCATTTTAAAAATCCCCGATAGATTGAAAGTACATTAATTTGCTACATAATATCTAACAAATGCTGGAAACATCTAGATTCTCCAAGACTTCTATTTTTTATTCTTGTGTTAATAGTCTTAAGAACAAGGCATAAATGCAAGCAGCTATCCCCTTTTATCTATCAATACCAACACAAGGAGAAATCAAATTTACTATATATTATGACTGGAAGTCACTGATTAAGAGTTTAAAACTGAAGAATCTTATTTTAGAGGTCTATTTTCTTCAAATTTTTCTCCTTCCCACACATTTTTAATATACACATTCTGCTCAAGGTCAGATATATAGTCTGTTAACTCTAAATATTCTATATTCTCAGAAAATCTTTTTCTTCAGCCTATTTCTTACATGTAATATTGACAACAGAAATGACAGTATTTGCTGGTATTTTCCTCTCCAAATTTCCCAAATTGAACATTCCTAAGGAAACTATGCAGACTCTTACAGTCCTTGAATTTTGAAGGACATAAGCAAGTTTCTCTTTCTTATAATCCTGTGTGAATATTGATTTTAGAATGGTTGCAGAAATAATGAAGCTAACGTTGGAAGGAACATCAATAGTATTAATTCCCTTCCATTGTCCTCCCACTGCATATAATGGAGAAAATCATTTGAGGATTTCTAATAATTCACTGAAAAGCTATTTTGGCACAAATAACCAATTCCATAATCACTGCTCAAGTTTGCAGGATTTTTTAAGAACTTTTTTTCTCTGCATTTTATAGGTAGTCCTTGAGTTACAATAGCAATTGGAACCAGGATTGGCATTGCTAAGGACTGTGATGTAAAGTGCAATCACACAACCACATTATTTAGTGATAGCAATCCAGTCAGTCCTGGTTGTTGTGTGTGGGTCATTAAGTGGGAAGCAATGGGGAGTCTCAGGTAAGGCGTGCAGGAGTGCCACCAGGAAGTGGGGAGGCGTGGCACAGGCCACATGTGAGTTGGGGGAGGAGATGTTGTTGTGTGGCGCAAGCACAGGGAGGCTGGGAAAGGAGACACAGGTGTGTGAGTTTAGGCAGGCCTGGGAAGGAAGATGGAGGATGCATGTGAGCTAACAAAAACCTAAGGAGGACGATGTAAGATACCTGTTAGTATAGAAAGGTCTAGGGAACAAGGGTAGATTTGTGCACTGAGCAAAGGTGTGTATGTGCAAGCAAAGAAGGGCCAATGGGGCAGGGAAGCGTCTTGCCCAGCCAACTTGCAATCTTCTCTGCTGGCTTCCCCATTGACTTTGATTGTAGGAAGCCAGCAGAGAACATCACAAATGTCACATAACCAAAGGATGTAAGTGTGAATTGGTTGTCAAGTGCCCAAATTTTGTTCATTTGATCACAAGGGCACATCAGTGGCCAGAACGTTGCAGACTAGTTATCCCTCCATTCAGCACTGGGGTAACTTCAAGTGGTCACTGAACAAATGGTTATAAATCAAGGATTACCTGTACAATTAAAAAAAAGCATAGTGTTAGTTGCAGAACCTGAAGATTTCTTTCAAACGTTTAATCTTAATTTTATTATTACTACCATAGATCACAACAATGTGAAGTCACAGCTGCCAGTTCTTTAGATGGTGTTCTCCTTCATACACTCAAGTTCTTCCCTAGAATTTAGGATTATTATCTCTTTTATTCATAAAACATGAAACTCAGTCAAGTGAACATTTAAAAATGTATCACAAATACCAGTGACTGGTGCTAATGGTTGATACGGGTTGCTGCCAGCGTCCTAGGTATCAACCAAGTATCTTCTTAAAATATACGATGTTCCGAGTAGTGCAGGTTTTTTGCAGTTCCACTGATATTATTACAGGAAGCTGCAATTTCTTGATGTGTTTTGTAAAATTCTTAGACATGGTACCAAGTGCCCTGATGACAATCGGTATCATTGTAACATGTTTTATCCATAACCGTGTAGTTTCGATGGCCAGGTCACAATATTTCATGATTTTTTCCAGTTCTTTTTCTTCGACTCTGCCGTCTCCTGGTACAGCGATATCAATAAATTGCAAGCTTCGGCCCTCGACAACCGTAATATCTGGCGTGTTGTGTTCCAAATGGCGATCCGCCTGTATTGCCAGATATTAGAGTTGTTATATTACAGTTGTTATATAATTATTATCATTAATTATTATTTTATTCTGGAAAGGTCAGACATAGGATACATTTTAGGTTTTACATGCCCCAGGGCAAATCAAGAATGCAACACTATAAAAAGTCGAGGTAGACCAAAAGAATATGCAAAAAAGAATGGAAGGAACAGGGATTTGGGATAAAGACAGCGGAGTAGGCTCCTTAAAAGGTCTGTCTGGCACAGGATTCTCTGATTAATTAATGCATGTTCCTAATTGAGAACCAACATGTCCCATCTCTCCTCCCCCTCCCCAAATCTCCTTTGCAAGAGAAAGCCAGGCTGCCACAATTCTCACTAACATTCAGACAACGGCATCCAATGAAGCTCATTCAGCCACTAAAGACTCCCATGTTCCCAGCCCTTCTTCTCCTCCTTCCTAACAGTCTAATCAGAATTGGACACAAAGCACTGAACGCCTTTTCAGACTAGTGCTCTGGCCTTCGCTTCATGGGACAATACAGCCTCCACTCCCTAAAGCAACGACTCCCCCCCACCCTAGTTATTTTGTTACTTTCTGCTCCTTGATCCCATATCAGTCTTTCTGGGGCACCCGAGCCAGAGGCCTAATTCCATCTGTAATCTGGGCTAAAGCTCCATGGGGGTGAGGGGGTGGGGATAAAGACCACACAATAGGTGAAATAGAGTCCCAGGAGATGTTCAAACAAGTAAACACCGTTGTGTCAGAGGAGCAAAATTGCTGAGAAAGCAGATTAGTACCAGCAGCACTGGTATCCCCCAGATCAGAAGGTGAGCCCTACCCGTTCACTAGAGCCAACACGCTTCTGTGATCACAGTACCGACAGCATGCTGGGACCAGTCCATCTCCCCCAGTCACTCTCCAAAGAGCAGATTACAGAGAATAACAATTTCTTTGTGGCTGTGTAATTCCCTCCGTGACCGTGACTGTGGGCCACTCCATTGGACCTCAATGCCAGGGCCTTAGCAACCATTTAGCAAGACCAGTCGGCCCTAGCAATGCTCCCCCCAAAGCAAACCTCTCGGACAAGCTTTAACATCAAGTATAGGAATTAATCCTCATCTCTCTCTCCCATTCTGAAACCTGAATCCAGGGGTGCTGTGTTATTACTTTGTATTTCTCAAGGCAGGAATCGCTGGACAAGCTGTTAAAATATTAACTCTTGGAGGGAAGAAGTATAGCCAGTTTGCTTTACAAACGTATGTCAAGAAGTAAAGGCATCTATAATTCAAGAAGGAAGTAAGAAGTAGAATTCTCATCATCTTAGAAAAAAGAGGATCTGAAGAAGAAAAATTTATAATCGGGTTAGAAATGGGAAAACTGAGCCATGATAGGAACCCTAGGCCCCAAGCCCAGTAATAGTGACCAGGTCTACAGGCTCACAGAGACATCTATCTTAGTGCAGCCTGGATTCCTTCCTCTGCCTAGTGCTAGAAATGCTGAGCCTTGGTTTTCTTTTTTCCTTTAAAATGGGAAACAATAGGGGTGCTTCTTAAACTATAGGGCAAAAGCATCTTAATGAACTGAAAACATTTTTCTATCTGCTTAAATAAACCAAGTGGATCAATCAGATGGGAAATGTGGTAGTGAAAGTTATCAGGTGTGTTCTCCAGATTCCAGTTCCAAAATCTGGGGGAAAAATCACTTCATTAAAAAAAAAAAAAGTCCAAAATGCCTTGTACATGATTGCTCATAAAGCAGACAGATGCCTCTTTGTCCAGTATGAGGAAGATGTGACCCTCTATATGTTGGATTCCTAAGCCCATCAGCCTTAGCCAATTGCTCCTATACTTAGGGATGATGAGAACTATAGTTCATCTCAGGAGGGCAACAGGCATCCTTTTGCATATCTAAATGCTACTCTTTAATTTCAGTTGGCACTGTTGCTCAGTTAGATATGCTTAAAGAATATCACTCTTTATTCTTTTCAGTATTCAACAGAATGGACAAAAAGAAAAAAAAGAAAATAGGAAATAGAATAAAGTAGGATTTTTTTTTTTAGTTTAAGTTGCCAAGTTACCAAGAGGTTTAAAAGCAAGAATTGGTATGATAGAAAATTTACAAATACAGAAATGTGGGCTGCTCGTGTAATTGTTCTACTCTACATAGGATATTGATTTTGGATTCTTATTTTGCCTGGTTTATTCTAATATGAGAGAAATAGCTAAATACTTTCAACCTTTAGGATTAATATCACTATCATCACAATTTTTGATATTACACTAATCAACATTAGAAGGCAAGATACAGAGGATTCATAATAGTGCTAAATAAATAACTAACCTTTCCCATTCACCAAATTTTGTTAGAGTTTTTCTTACAAAGGAAAAGAGGGGGGGGAGGAAAACAGCGTTTTTAAAACCTGTTACTGAGAGTTTCAGAAAGTTTTATTTTCAGACAAGACAGGCAGATGCTGACTGAGGTTCATCTAGCATAGGGGTGTCAAACTGGCAGCCCATGGGTCGGATGAGTCACGCGCAGGCCACGCCCACCCCAGCTCCGTGAAGAGAATAACATCACAAAACATCATGTGTTGGCAACGTGATATCACAAGTTTGACACCTGTTATCTAGCATGTTAGAGGCCATGCCACTTGAGTAGGGAAGGCATTTCAGTTTGGAAGCGTAACATTGGTATGTTCTACCCCTCCATTTATAAAATTCCATTACTGTGAGGTTTATACTGTAACTATGTCCACAGGAACTTGCTTTATCCTGGCAAGAGATATTCAGCATTTACAAGTGCTTATTTTCTCTTGTGTCCCAGACTTGGCTTCCTCATCAGCATCTCTCCTACATTCCAGACCACAAAAGAATAAAATTTAAAGATGCTGGCAGATGGAAGCAGTTTAACTTATTTTCCTAAGAGTTAACCCTGAGATCTCTCATTTATGTATAAAATTATTTCAGAAAAGTTAGCTATAGTATCTGCAAAAGCAATAAGCTTTCCAGGAACAGGATTAAAAGGTAAAAGGTAAAGGTTCCCCTCGCACATCTGTGCTAGTCGTTCCCGACTCTAGGGGGCGGTGCTCATCTCCGT
>JANHJO010007563.1:258103-268704 GCA_032468235.1 Pseudoxyrhopus heterurus | reverse complement strand
CGGAGATGAGCACCGCCCCCTAGAGTCGAGAACGACTAGCACAGATGTGCGAGGGGAACCTTTACCTTTACCTTTACTGATCTTTACATACAAGTGCCCTTCTCTCTAAAATAAAAAGTGACTATATTACATAGCACTATATGGATCAGAACTGACCATCCATTTTACTGACTATGTAATGTAGTTAAAGAAGTTAAAAATTATATTCACAACTATTTATGAAGAAAATGTGCCTCCTTCTATCTAAGAGAGAAATTCAAAGAAATTCAATTCAAAATATTTGTTAGTCTTGAGATTCTGATAAAATGTAATCCATTCACACATTAAACCACCCATCCCTTAGTAGCTGTGCTTAGATGTACTGGAGTACAATTCTCATATTCTTGAAAGGCAAACATATTTCTAGAATTTATAAATCCTCCATCACATTTTCAGGACATAAACATATTAACTTTTTGGATTTTGCTTCATTAAGATCTACATTGAGAATGCCAAGAACCTGAGGTAACAGACTGCTTTTTATGCATCAGCTAGCAGCATATTCTTTTCACCCAAATGTCTAAACACAAGATTTCATTCCACACCTCATGGGCTATCCAAGATAAGTCTTCAGAACATCTGCAAGCTCTTAAATATAGGGCGGCACATCAATTGATCCCCCAAGTCAGCAAGCAGTCTTGTACTCAATGGAGCTCAGAACTAAAAAAAAAATCCTGAATTTTGTCTCTTTTTGTCTCTTTAGCATAAGCCATTAATAAATGGTAAAGCCAATTACCGTGGTTAGAAACATAATAGCAGCTTGGAAATCACTGAAGTGGGCAATTCAGTTTTTAAGATTTCTGTCTTGCTTTTTCTCTCTCTCCTTTGCTCAACACAGACACACAGGTCTTTCAGAAGAAGGTATGCAACATCCTTCCAGTGGCTGCACAGGTCTAAATTAGCATCAAGGTATGTCAATAGGACTGAAGAGAGGGGTGGAGACCATCAACACTAATCCCCACTATTCTGCTTGTATAGCCTGTTGTGATTGGGATTAGAAATTTCTTGGTGGGTTGGCTTGCAAATTGCACCACTTCCCGCAAACTACACAAAATCTGAACCACAAATTCTTACCATTCTAGAAGAATCCAAAAGTTCTCATAATTCAAATAAAAGTAATTTCTAATATTGAGGGCAAATATAAGGTCCTGCATTGCATTTCACTTCCACAACTGTAACTTTTGTTCTTAGCACAAAGAATTTATTTTTTTAATGTCTGACCTGTAATTACAAGGAAGAAAATGTCATTTGCTCCTCTAACATTATATACTTTGTTTTGTTATGAAGAACTAAAATTGGGATTAAAAACTTTCAGAATAATAGCAATAGAATTACATGCCCTGGATATATTTAGATCCACATATTCTTCCTTTTTACAATTGCTGCATCCTAATTTTCTCCAAATAAATTCTTCATGCAAAGAATGGCATATCTACAATCACTTCAATCTATTTCTTCCTAAATATATTGATAATGAAGATGCAATATCAAGTTAGCTATTTCTTCCCGCTCATCTCTTGCAAACTGATTTTGGGAAATATAGGTATCTCAAATATTTTCATATCTGCTCAGTCCTAAATTGGTTTAATTTAATCTTCCATATTAGAAATGCCCCTCAATCTTCATCTATTATTTTTTGAGGTGTTGAAGAAGAAACAACCCATTCCAAACAAATTCTTTCCAGGTACAATAATAATCTTCAACATTAGAAATATCCCTCAATCTCCATCTATTATTTTATTGGACAAATCTTCCACAACTAACAAGGAAATTTGGTTGGAAAAAAGTATTTTTTACCTCCTACAGAAATTAGACAGAAGATTCTGAGAGAACTTCTAACACTTACATTTTATTCAGCAACTCTTTCCATTCCACAGTTTCCCTTTAGGGATGGGTAGGGGAAAGAAGAATTGTCTCTGCCCCCCTAAGAACAAACAACCAGCAGGGAGAACTTCAATGTTGCATTTTCTTCATTTATCTCCCATTTTTCAAAGCTCCTCCCACAGCTTTGGACATAGGGTGCTACATCTCTCTGCTGGTAGCAACCCTTGGCCTTGTTCCCTAAATCAGGATCCCTTTACTCCAGACTCCAAAGAATCAGTAGATTCAGGATGAGCTTGTGCAACTATTGCAAATGAACTTGTTGTAATATATTGGAAACATGAGCATCATTAGCTGTTTTCTATAATCTTTCTATGTTTGAATACCCTTTTCAATTAATTAGATATTTTACTCTGCGTCTCTTGCGCCAGGAATCCAAACTGTAATTCCCTTCTCAATTTTTTCCTCTTCCATCATTGAGACAGGTATGTGGCAGAAGTGCACATGGGGCAAGAAATTTTAGGAGCATAGATATGAAAGGTGAAATCAGAAAAGAATTGTGCCCACCTCATATAAGATGTAGGCAATCTTAATGCCCAGATGTTCTTAATAGCAATTCTGAACACACTACAGAGTTATGTAGTGATATAATCCAAAACACCGGGGTTATCAGGTTATCTATCTGTATGTTATTTTACTGTATAGCTTACATGAACATACCTTTCCTTGCACGTAGGAAAAAGAAAACTGCCCAGGAAAGATATGGATCCCAACAAAATAAGATACTGTACTAAAGAAGCAACCACAATTCTCACAAGAAGGCAAAATTGAAAATTGAAGACATAATTGACTGTACCCAGTGAGTGCTCATTAATGCCTCCACTTCAGCATGGAGAGAAGTCATCAAGTAGAGTTCAATGGAGCTGTGTCCTAGACTTATACTGCTCAACATTTTTTATTAATGACTTGGACAAAAGTGTTGAGGGAATGCTTACCATGTCTACAGGTTACATAAAACTAAAATGGATGGCTAACACTTGGATCTGACTTGCAATGAAATGAATAAACTGAATTTAGTAAGAAAAAATGTAAGCTTTACATCTACATCAAACAGAAAATGAAAGGCACAAATATAGCATGAGTGAGATCTGGCTTGCTACCAATTATATATCTAAGGAGAGATATGATATTAGTCTTCAAACATCTGAAGAGTTGTCATATAGAAGGGGGAGTGGATTAATTCTATGTTATCCAGAGACAGGATCAGAACCAATGGGTTAAAGCTATAGGGAAATATGCTCAGGCTAGATATCGGAAAGAATTTCCTGATTATATAAACAGTCTGCTAGCAGAAGAGGTGGCTGCCACATTAAGTGAGGAGTTTTCTGGATGTATTGCTAAATGAGAAGCGAAACGTCTTCAAAGAAAAACCAGAAACTCCAGTTGCCTCTTGAAAAAGCATCTTTAGGTCTCTTTTCTGGAGTTTCCAAGCAGGGGCTGGATGGTAATCTCTTTAAAAAGATTTAATAGATCCTGACTGAGCAGCAAGTTCAGTTATAAAGCGTAGATAAAATCTAAGGTTCTCCTTATTTCTTTTAAAAAGATCTTTAGTTTTTGTCTCATCTTAAACCAGTAATTTTATCTGAGAACTTTTTATATACTGGACTATAGTATCTGGATTACACATTAAGGTTTTAATCTGAGTTCTCTCTCTCATCTTCACATCTTGTAAATTAGTTCTAATTGTCCCATTCTCAAAACTACTGTATATAAAGAATCAATGAAGCAAGAGAAAGCTAGGAGAAAGCTATTTCTTAGGAACAGATCTGGTGTATGACAAAGTAGGTTAACAACATCTTGTTTGGGCAAAGAGTTTGGATATAGGGAAGGAATGAACCTAAGTGTCAAAAAAGAAACAGAGGAACAGAGCATGCTGACAAGAGAGCCTCTTCCAACCACAGAACTGTATTATCCACACAGATGTAAACTTATGCAGCCTTTGAGTCTGCACCAACACGTTAGTGCGAGAGCAACCACCAAAGCTGTCAGATCCTTCACCAACATGCCCATCAATGCATTCAGCTTTTCCCAACACACATTGGCATTTTAATTACTGTTGGGTAAACTAATTTGTCCAAATGAAGGCAACTCAGTCTCATAGAATATGCAGGCTCCCTGACCTCTGACAGGCAATGACACAAGATACAAAAGGAGGCAAAGGAAAGCTTTTTTTAAATCAGAGCCTTATTACTCTCTATTACTCCAATTAGTGAAGCTTCAGTACTTTGAATTGGGGGAAATTGCAATTAAATCAATTTTTGATGGTCTGGAAGTGGGTTACCAAACCGCCTGGCCTGTGAAATACTGATATTATAGCAACAAAGGTTAAAGTCTTTGTCAGCACCTGTGGACCTTCTGTCTTTCCTGTATCTTCCTCCATGCTGCTTCTGTGTCCCTCTAAAATAAGTCATTAGAACATGTCATGTCTTATTGTAGCTGCCATCAACCTGCTAACCTAATCAGTTGACATCATTATGGAAGGTAATTCCTACAGTTATATTTAGTGCTAAGGTCACACAAACTTGCAGCACACACACCCCACCCCCACTCTGGAAAATGATGGAAGGAGGGCCCTAACGTTAGAAACATAGTCAAGAGTAGGAAAGATGTAGGCATTGCATAGCAAATGGTCTCAAGCTGTGTCTGCGTTGAGAAGCATTTCCACGTCTGCATATTCTCATGAGATGGCTAGACACTGAGAAAATGTTCTTCTCTCCAGAGAAACCTCACACAAACAGCAAATATACAATCAGCAGATTAGTGTTAATAGAGCAATCTCTAGTTTTCATATAGTTATGAATGGAAGGAGGAAGAAACACCACCAGCAACAAGAATACTTGAAAGATACTGTGGAAGATCGGAATGTAACAGAATAAAAAACATTTGTATTGTTATATTTTCTTTGATTTGGTCTCAGTGCTAAGTATTGTAGGCTGTTTATATACAACATTTATATATTTTTTATTTTCAACATTACTCTCTTTTTGCATAGCATGGATTTTTTAAATTATATTCTACTACTTATCTACTACTAGTTATTGACTTGTATAAGATTAGTACATCATTTAATGTTAATACTATTCACAATGTATATGGTACATTTCTGTATATTTCAGTTATATCACTATTTTACAGCTCTATGCAATTAATCTTTTATCTACTTTCTTGATAGGCTAATACATAAATTGCTATGCCTCTGGTTTTTTTTTAAAGAAGTAGTTTTATTTTTCCTTTTACAATGTCAGGTAGTTAGTTACATTAGTGTTAACATCACTGGGAGTTTAAAAGCCATTTTTATGCCATTCTTAAACTGAATTTTTTGTTTCAAAAATAAAAATATATTTAGCTAAAAGAGAAGAGTTAGACAACGATATCTATTGGCCCAGTTTTATTTAATTATTAAATTAAATAAATGGTCTGTTACCTCATTTGCTTTTCACCTTCCAATGCTAGCCCACAGGGACACCAGTGGTTTATTAAACACTAATAAAGCAGTAATTTTGCCTTTGATCCTTGTCAGTTAAAAGAATGTTGAGATCACTCTTTTCATATTGCAATAAGGCAGAATTAATAATAGATTTTTCCAAGACAAGATCCATATATCTTAGTACCCAAAACAGTGAATCTGGCAGTTAGGTGGGCATACTGTCAAGCAGGTCAAGATCTTTAAATAGTAATTTTACTAGCCTGTGGCAGTCAAAAGGCTCGTCTGGATTCTGTGGCTTAAATGCACAGAAATCAGCAGTTTAAATTTATTTATTTTTTTGCCTAAGATACACAATTTATACTTGCTGCAATCAAGTTATTTGATTCAATTAGGACTGTATAGCAACAAGACTGTCCTATCAATTTTTTAAGAAATGTCTTCCCCCCAGCTGTGCTCCAAATTCTATGCTCTGGCAAGAAGCAGGATCAGTGAAGCTGAATCCAGCCTTTCTGAAAATATTTTTACTTACTTAGCTAAAGGTACTTCATAAGCCATTTGGCTTGGTTCTTCTAATTTTAGTAGACAACTTGATATCCTCTTAGGAAAAAGTAACACTAATGAAATTGAATTATTGTGGGTTTCCCAATGAAGCTTATCTTGAACCCAGTTTGCTGTTCTTCCACATGATATATTCATTAAAAAAATCACATTTCAGATTCTAAAACAGCTTCTTATCTATTTCAATTCCCTAATTTAGAACTGGTTTTATGTCCATCACAAAGCATTACTGGAGGGGAAATATAGAAGTTCTTTTGAAGCTCAGCACTGCTCTGTGGCACAGGTGCCATAAAAAATACAGTCCGTATCCTCCTTAACTGCCATTCTTACAGGAACTTTAGAGTCTGATTACTCCTCATTTATCCAAATTTCTTAAGCACTGATAAATTTTATTTTAAATACCATATTATCATAATAACTTTACTTCTCTAGAATGTAGTAAAATTATATTATGTCATGTGAAAACTCCATCCACAGATGGTTAATAACCACTAATAATATAGTTTTCTATGATATATTATATATGAATCATGATTACATTGGTGTAATTCACTTACCTATAGTCATTAGATCCATCAGGCTGACATAACTATGCCCATAAATTTGTATATTAGTGTTTTTTTTACCATTTTTAGCTCTTTAGACATTTAAATTACTGTCATTCCTTTGTGCACTACTTTAACCACATTACTATATTTTTATATTTACAATATTAATATTAATAAGTTAGCCTGCAGATTTTATATTTCATGTTAGCTATTTTTATTTTAATTATTATCCCATAGTTTTATCCAAATTACATAAATCTATTCTGTATTCACTTTTGTTTTTGATGGCATATCATCCTCTTTATAATCTTAATCTTAAATATTTAATGTTTACCTTCTGCTGGTAATTTAAATTTTAGTCATTTCTTATGCAGATTAGATTATTACAACAAAAAAATTATATACAACTATAATTTAATTCCTGAATGTTATATTATGGCTGTTGATGCCCAGAATAAAGATACCACCACTACTACTATTATTACTACTACTAATTTTTAAGCTACTACCTCAAGTAAGACATTGTCTACATATCCAGAGGAATCAATTAGTTACAGGTGGTACAGTAGCATTTTTGGAATGTTATTAAGAATGTTCACTGACCTCTCTTTTGTATAGTCTCCCACCCTCCCAAAGGACACATAGAGTACAAGCAGAAAAAAAATCATTCAGGGACTCGGGTTATACTCTTTTGTGTTCCTTATCAGGCTGTATCCCTATTTGCCTGGCTTACTTTCTTTCTAAGATAAAAGCATTCAAAAATGTAATCTCAACCTGAATTACTTCCAGATGGACTTTTAATGCAGTTCATTGCACCATTTTTACAAACATCCAGGCACCATTATAATTTGGTCATCAATCCCTTTGCCATTTTTTTCTCTAAATATGGAAAAACGGTTACTGTATCTGGTAATATATGGAAGTACGACTTTCCAAAAGCGAGGGTGTTCTTTTGGAAAGGAAATGAGAAATTTGATGGCTGCAGCAACTTTCACTGTCTATATTTCGCATCCTTTAATCTCCTAAATATACTAATTAATATGATGGTACACATAGATAATTAAAATCAATTGCAGAATTTACTAATATACTAATTACCTAACATGAAGATACATGCAGCTTTTTAAAATTATCTAAGTATTCAGTTTTGAAAGGTATTGGATGACTTGTCTCCGTCTATCCATCTTGTCCACCGCAAAAAAGTTTGTTTCCTTGTCAAGAACACAGAAACACAAATATGGGAGTATTATGATAGGAAGAGTCAGCACAGACAAATACATAGCTGGAGTGCTTTGAAATGAAATTACTTTTCATTACTTTTTTCCCAAAGTAGTTTTCAAAAAGAATGTGTATGCAGATGCAACAAATGCTTGCAAATATGCTCAAAACTACCCCCTTGCTTGGTGGAATAAAGAGTGATATGAAGAGAGAGGTTCAGGTACAGCTTTAGGTCAGAACAAATATGTAGAAGTCCAAGAACATACAACTATGATTTCAATTTGATATGAAAGATGGGAAGACAACAGTGTTCCATTCCTTGGTGTATAGTCATGCTGACCACATGACCACATGTTTTCAGACAACTCTGGCTCTCTCAACTAAGAAACAGAGAGGAGCTCCGCCTAAAACTCGGACACAATTGTACAGGGAAAACCTTTGCCTTTACCTTTATGAAAGATATAGTACAGATTCCTCTGAGATTCAGCACTCAATATTTATAAGCTGTATAGATATTAAGGAGTTGTTCTATAAAGAACAAGACAAAACATAGGAACATGTGAGAAAAAAATTCATACCTGGACACAGATCCAGTTTTTATCCAGAATTGGTTACTATTTCAGTTTAACAGAATCTGCTATTAATTTGGTTGCTTTGGAAATATTTCTAAGAATTAAAGTAGCTGTTAGAAGAAAATTAGAAAAAGAAATGTCAGAACTGCTGACATACGTACAAGAACATCTATCTACCATAAAAGATAGGACTATTGGTAGCTAGACAAAATAAGTGAGCAACTCTTTAAGACTGAGAGCCACATTCAGTCTTTTGTCTGATCAGGAAAAGATTGGTGAGAACAGAGCAAAACAGGTGAAAAAACATATTACAAAAATATTTGTTATATTAAATAAATGAGCAAATTAAAACAATTGTATCTGGAAGCAGCCAAAAGTTCAGCTGAATCAAAAGTTGGAAAAATCTGATTAGGAGAACTGGTCTAATTTGGTCCGTGTAGATGATACCTGTTCAACCTCTGATTCTACATACCTAGTGGAAAGAAGCCCACTGCCTCTCGTGGTTAACGATTCTACTTGTTGAATTGATATTACTATTAGGATGATTTTCCATTATTTAAAACAGAACCTGCCTTCTTCTAACATATTACCTCAGTTTATTGTCACTTTTAGATGGACTAGATGGGGTGTCAAACTGGCCAGATACATCACGTGCAGGCCATGCCCACCCCAGCTCCACGAATGGGAAAAATGTCACAAAATGTCACATGACAGCAGCGTGACGTGGCGAGTTTGACACCCTTGGTTAAAGTACTATGTTAGAAAGAGACTGAGAATTCTAGACCAACCTTAGGCATGAAAGCAGGCTGAATGATTTTGGGCCAATCACTTTCTCTCAGCCCAATCCATCTCATATGGTTGTTGCTGTCAGGAAAATAGGAAGGAGTATTAGGTATGTTTACTGCCTTGAGCTATTTATAATAATAATAAAGGAGGTATATAAATAAGTGTTCACACATGTGGGTGCATATGTATGTATGTGAATATGTATGTATGTGAATATGTGTCTGTGTGCATACATATATACTGGATATTATATATATTTTCCAAATAAAACAAGCAAATAAGATCTTTCTAAAAATCATATAGAATAGTTTAAGAACCCATTAGGAGGAATTTCCTGACAGCAAGAACTACTAAGCACTGGAACAGCTTGCCTTCCAGAGTTGTGGGTGCTCTATTGCTGGAGGTTTTTAAGAAAATACTGGATAACCGTTTGTTTGATATGAAAACTCCTGCCTTGAGCGGGGGCAGGGTGCGCTAGATCCCTTCCAACCCTATGATTCAATGAGCTATGCCAATTATTAAACTGTCTATGAATTATCCAAACAATAGGAAGAAAGATCAGTTCCTGAAGACGCCTACAAAATTCAAGTGAGATCCCTTAATGTGACTTCCCTGATTTTTATGTTTACAAAGTTATTTAGATCAGGAATTGACACCCACATATTCATGAGTACTATAGCATCTATAATCTAGAAAACTTCACTAATTTCCCCTCTCCATTATTAAAAAATAAAAAAAAATAAAAAAAACAAAGAAGAGGGGATCAACCTATTTTCCAAAGCACCTAAAGGCAAGACAACAAACAATGGATGAACCTAATCATGGAGAAAAGCAATCTAGAACTAAGGAGAAGTTTCCTAACAGTGAGAACAATTAACCAGTGCGACGACTTGCCTTCAGAAGTTGTGGGTGTTCCATCACTGGAGGCTTTTAAGAAGAGACTGGATGTCCGCTCGTCTGGAATGAAATAGGATCTCCTGCTTGAGCAGGGGGTTGGACTAGAAAACTTCCAAGGTCCCTTTCAAGACTGGTATTATGTCTGTTAAAAATAAGCTTTTCTATGATGTCATATGCATCAGCTGTTCCTCAACTGTCATACAGACAGCAACTATGATGCCAACCCATCCCTGGACATAATGTAAAGTACATATGCCCAAGGATCAACAAGTAGTCCAGAAAAAAACCAGAACAACCTCAAACTATATTATCGCCAATTAAAACAGATCTAATTAACACCCTCTAGATGTATGCGATATTATTATATAGCTACTACTTTCTCAGTGTTGTTGGCCAGACATGATATGACCTATAACTGCGTTATTCTCTTGGGTCAAGAGAAGGTATAAAGACTCTTCTTTCAGGTTCTAAGGCTTAAATATAATGCTATCAACTCTCTAAATCAGGGGTGTCAAACTCAAGGCCCAGGGGCTGGATCTGGCCTGTGGGGTGCTTACATCTGGCCTGCAGGCCCACCCTGGAAACAGTGAAGGACCAGCCCACAGTGCCTCTGCCAGTGAAAACGGAGTTTGGGGGCTGTCATGGCCAAAAACGGAGCCCAGGTAGGCCAGGCAC
>JANHJO010007563.1:240700-252677 GCA_032468235.1 Pseudoxyrhopus heterurus | reverse complement strand
GGTTGACTCAGCCTTCCATCCTTCTGAGGTCGGTAAAATGAGAACCCAGATTGTTGGGGGCAATATGCTGACATTGGGAACCGCTTAGAGAGGGTTGCAAGCCCTGATAGGCGGTATATAAATACAGTGCTATTGCTATTGCTATTTTCATATATACGTACATCTCCAAATAATCTAACCATTGCAGTGTATATATAATGCCTGCTCTTTCAAAATTTGTGAAGACATTACTTAGACTGAAATGAACCAGAGTGAAAATACTCTATTTTTCCCAAACCTCTTCAAACTATCTCCTGCATCAATCTATACCAGCATTAGTAACTATTTCAAAATGATCAAAACTTTTCTGTGAGTTTACATTTCTCTCATTTTGCCATAATGTCTTCCAAAGTTTCCCAGCAGAACCTAAAAGGCCCATCATCCCGATTACTTCTTTTTCTAATGAATACTCATATTTACATATTGTATCGTAAATTTAAAAACACCATACATGCATTCGACAACCGTCCTGTACAGCAGGTTTGCTTATTTATTATAAATGTTTTTATCACTTCAATAATATGGTCTCTAAGCAGCTTGCAAGAAGCAAAATACCAAATTCTATACAAATAAACCATAAGCAACATCAAAATATATCATAACATAATAATCTATCAATATAAA
Organism: Pseudoxyrhopus heterurus; assembly: GCA_032468235.1. Lineage (NCBI taxonomy): Eukaryota > Metazoa > Chordata > Lepidosauria > Squamata > Pseudoxyrhopus > Pseudoxyrhopus heterurus. Next base: position 252,014 of record JANHJO010007563.1, on the reverse strand, counting down.
TGCAGCCCTATTCATTATCAGACCCATTCTTTCTATTCCCAAGTAAGTACAGTAATTGTCATGCATCAGTGTCAAAATGCACCCTGGTAAAGCCACATTTTCAAAAAGCAGACAAACCCTTCTGGATGCCAACAATAACGATGCAGTTCTTCTATCAGGCAGAACAGTATTTCATAGGAGGACAGTTATTTATTTATTTGTCAAACATGTACAAGATAGCAGGTATAAGTATAAACATAAACATGAACAAAGGAAGTAAATACGGGTAAATGGGGACCGCAAGACAGGGATGGTAGGCACGTTGGTGCGCTTATGCACGCCCCCTTTCGTTCCTGCAAAAATGCTGAGTCCCCTCTTCCTAAACTTTGCAGCAGGTAGGGAATCTCATCAAATACTTTCTGCAGGCATGCCTTGGGTGAACAGATTATTTAATATTCTCAATAGAAAATGAAAGAACACAATTTTTTTTAAAAACACCTAGAAACTTCACAGCTGAGATCACACTTGAACTTTCTGTACCATGCATGAAACTCTTAATCATTTATGCTGCATCCCATCTAACCAAGAATCAGTTATGTGAATCGATTAGAGAAGAAAATCTCTCCCCTTACTTTTACTGAAATTATAATGCATAGTAAAAAATAGGAATAGTACATAAACTTTATTAAAGTTTTTTTTTTAACACATGGCTCTCAAACATCAATTATTTAACTATTTTGTAAGCTATTTCAATTGGAAAAAATCATTATGATGCCCTGTACCACCTACAATTCTGGATTGTTGTATTCATTTTCTGTATTTGAACTAGTTCTCTCTCTCTCTCTCCAAAAAAAAATGTTATTAAATGTTCTATTATTCTATATAAGTTCAATGTTGTATTTAGAAACTGAGTGCCATGCAATAAATATATTTTTTGTACTGCTTTCAGCTTCCTCTTTTTTGTTTTGTCTGCTTGCTTTATACTTTTATTTTTCACTTTCTATGTAAATTCTCCAGTTTTCCTGGAAAAGGAGAGGAAGTTTAAATCTTTCACTGTCATGCTAAAAAATTATTTAATATAATGCCTAATCATTGCTGTGCCTTTGTATATAACTCATGAAAGATAATTCTGATGAAATAGCTGATACATATACACGAAAACTGCCATTATATGAATATGAATCCCATTCTTGACTTAATACACTTTTCAATTCTGCCCAAAACATTATACAGGGATTCAGATACATGGCAATTACAGGCACAAGATCTAAGCTACTCTCATATACATTGTAGTTGGTCAGCAGGTACTTACTATTTGTGATACATAAAAATCCCCTTTATCTTATTTCATTTCTAAAAGGTATGAGAAATGCTCAGCTAAAGATTACGGATGCTGAATATTTTGTTTAGAGTTTTAAGCATTTTCTTCAGCATTATCATAACCTGATGGAAATCTTAGTATTTAGAACTTTAAAAAAAGCAGTACGGATAATGCACTTCTTCAAATGTAGCCTACAGCTCCAAAACTGGATTGTAGAACAAAACATATAAACTCTAAGCATAAAATATTGTGCATCTATGTATATTAATCTATAAACATTGATAGCTCAAGACTAGGTTCCTTTGTCCATTATTTTTAAATGTTTATAAATGTATAAACTTAGATGAGGTTTTTTTTAAGAAAGCATTCTGTGAAGAGGCCCGGCACCCTCTTCCCTTAGTAATGAATCCTTGAAATGGAATGCCCTGCACACCAATTAGGAAGAAATGCTAATTTTCTCCAGTTGAGCACTCCCTATAGATGTATCTAATTTGTTTCAATGCTTTCATCTCTTCCCTCCATTGCATTTTCATTTAAAGGTTATGATCTGTTTGTGCCCTTCATGCTGCGCCCTGACAAGACACCCCTATGAGAGGGCTATGTGCCCCCTGCAACCTTTCTAACCTCTGTCTTGAACAAAAATCAAAGCTTTTCCCCCTACCCAATAGAGGAGCACAGGGGAGAACAAGCAGGAAAATTTGAAGAAAAATAATCATTAATATAATCACAACCTTGCCACTTTCAATGAACTATTCCCTATTCTAGAACCAATGCAAGTTCTTCAAACATCACTGATGCTTACTTCTGCTTTCAGAGGAAATCAAATTATTTTCTTGTGGTATAAATCTGTCAGTGCTAAAAAATTGTCTGAACAATCATCATGAACACATCATTTCAGGCACTAAAATACACCAGAGAATAAATGAAGTATGCATTCTTCTAAAAATAATCCAATGGGATGAGGGGGAGGGGGAGAGGCAAGGAAGTTCAATTCCATAATCAAAGTAGATTATATTAATTTGCTTAATCAATTTCAATTTTCTTTCAGGACATGAAGTTTACACAAGAGTTGTGTTGCACCAGAGAAGGACCCCTCCCTCCTAGAATTCTGTTCCTATAGTATTGAGACAAGACCTATGGTAGGTCCACGAAGTGTACATTAGCATCAATAACATTTTCTCACTCAAATTTCCCAAAACGTACTGAGATGCACATTGTCTCCAATTCTGTCATCCTGATTAGTAGCTATTTATAGAATTATTCACTATGATTTTTTTTCTAAGCCATTATAAAGCTAGCAAAGTTATAACAGCCACCACTGTAGCTATTAACTTTGCTAGTTTTATAACGGCTTAGAAAAAAAATCATAGTGAATACAGTGAATCACTGTATCTGTGCTCTATATCTTGGCCATGCGTCCAAGAACTGGAGTATGAAGCAATGGATTGCCTAGCAGAATAAAAAGAAGGGGAAACTTGCATGATGTACAGTAAGCCACGGTGCTGCATTTAAAATCCACTTCTAAATCTCCAAAAGCCCTACCAGATCATCTTGTGAGCTTTTAAAGAAAGTGTCAATACACATATACTGTTTTCATTGCACAATGATTACAAACTAGCACAGTAGCACTGCAGCCTTGTAACAAAATTATTTGTAACAAAAAAAATTGTAACAAAATTATTAAAAAGGTCTGATAAATAAGAGACAGAGATGAAAAGCCCTCACTGAATATATTTATACACATTAGGAAAAAATGTTCCAATTAAAATCCCATTTTACTTTTTGCAGAAGTGCATTTCTTCAAGATCTGAAGATAATAAAATATGATCTATGCCAAGAGTCATACTTCTCTCTATCCTTTTTCTAGAAAAGTAGCAGAGAACTCTAAGAAGCCTTTTGGTTTCCACATTTTATACTTAAAGGTCCAGATAAGGATCTATCCTACCCTCTACTTCTCTATACAAACAGCAACATGAACACTTGCTCTGTATCTTATTCTGAAAGTGTTTTCTGCATTGCGAAGTTTGAGGATTCTCTTCACCGAAGCTGAGTTGTGTATATTTATATTTATTTATATCCGCCTTTATTTTTTACAAACAATACGTATTATAAATAACTCAAGACCAACATGCTTTCCTTCTCCTATTTTCTCCACAACCACCACCTATCTATGTATGTACGGTATATGACAGGGATGGATACAATTGGGCCACATTAGACTCCTCCTGGGCAGGGTAAAAGCAAAAGAGTTGTTTTTTAATCTATTTAACAGATTTCTATCCCATATTTTCTCCCAGAGTTTAAAGCAACTTGGGCGAACTTTTCATTACGTGCCCAATAATAAAGGATCCTGAAGTAGACTGGGCTAAGAGAAAGTGTTCAAAATCACCAATGAGCTTCCATAGCTGAAAGTGGATTTGAACTGAGTCTCCTCAACACTGTTAACCAATCAACATAAGAAAACATTCTATGGAATTCCTACAATTAGATGAACTAGATATGGCAAATTCAGAAACTAAATGCAAATCCTTTCAATGCTGTTCAGCTTTATTTTCATTAAAGAAATGTTGTTCTTCCCATTTGGTTAATAGGTCTACTTGTTCTGCACTGCAGTCCACGTATTACACTTATAGCAACTAATTTTATTTTTCAGCTAGCTAGTTGTAGTCCCTGATGTTGATTAGGACTGACAAGATGATCTAGCTGACTTCCATCCATGCTTAAGCGAAAGACAAGAACCTGGGTCTCTATAATCCAACTCCTTAATCACTACACCATCCTGGCCCTCTTTCATTGTAGAAATATACTTTGGTTCTTCTATATGGCTGCCTTTTCCACCACGAGCACCCTACAGAGTTCAACACCAGGATTTCCAGTCTAGCCTGGCCATTGCTACGAATTCTCAGAGCTGATGTCCATGCATCTGTAAGGCATTTAAGTTCAGGAAAGCAATATATAAGACTGATTCTAAAAACAGAGTAAACAAAAAACTTGTATTTTAAATATGAATTATTTTGTGGGCAAAAACTAGTCTTAAAGATAAATATAATAGTTGCAACATACACATTTTTATTACTGCAACTTTTGTTTGCACAATTACAGGTAGTCCTCGATTTACGACCACAATTGGGACCAGAATTTCCTTCATAAGTCATTGTGGTCATCAGCTAAGATAATGTGACCAGATCTGATTTCATGACCACTAATACAACAGTCGTAAATTGAGACACCAAGGTCTTAAGCTGAGTAACATGGTTGTAAGTGCAAGTCCAATTTAATCAATAGTGGGTTTTGCCTTTTTTTTTTAACCAGAAACCAACAAAAAACATTGCAAATTGCAATCACATGACCATGGGACCCTGCAATCAGTTATAAATCTCAGCTAGCTGCCAAGCACTCTAATTGTGACCAGGAGATTCTGGGGCAGTCCCTTCGGGAGAGGGCGGTATATAAATTTTAATAAAATAAAATAAATAAATAAATAAAAATAAACAGTCATAAGTTTGAATTTAGGTCATAACTGACTTTTTCAGAAACTGACATTAATTCAAAACATGATTAAGCAAACAACTGTAAATTGAGGAAAACTTGTACACTGAAAGCAGAAATATACTCTTTCCTTCAGCAATTCAAGCACACAAAATTACTTTATTGGATTGTGGAATTAAATAAGATTCACTAGAGCATCCTCTTGCCATAAAAATACTGAAATTATCCAGTGCCCAAATTCCCATATAATATTCCCCTCCCATTAATTTACACAAATATATGCTTTTCCCTTTTCTCCCTGCTTTCTGTCGAGTTTATAAACAAACATTTGAGTTTGTACAATATTTCCAGCTGATCTTACTGTCTTTCATTCATATGTTCTGTGAAAATACACACACACCAACAAAACACATGTGTTCTTGTTTCTTGCTACACACAGAAGGTGCCAGCTTGAGAGATATTTAAGAATGTCATCAGTTCTCTTAGGTGCCCACTAACATATAAAAAAGTAAGAATATATTGGATAGACACTTTGAGCTTATTCTACTCTAGGAAATGTTTTGATTACTTATGTAAAATGCAAAGTTGCATGCCTGTTCCCTCCATTACCAACCTTCTTTAACAAAGCAAGAGAAAAAGGAGGCAGAGATAGTAAAGGGATAGAAAGAGAAAGCAAAGGATGTATTTCAAAGTTTCTCCAAGAACTGAAAAGGAAAAGAAAAGCTGGGTCTGATGTGAAATCATAGAGGTCAAAGGTGGGCCTCCCTCTCTTGTGAGAAAGCGGCAAATCAGGCCGGTTTATCAAACGATCATTTTCTTTTGAAACTGGGAGGCAGCAGCTGGGACAATTCTGCAGATGTGCTTGATGAGTTTGGGACAAAAATGGGCCACTCCTCTCCCCCTCCTCTTCTGAAGAGTTCCCAACAGGGTCTGCTTCTCCCTTCACTGCCTTCAGGACCCTCCCCTCCTTTCTTTGGCGGTCAGCTGAGGCCCCCACCCACTGATCTCTTTTGTATTCTTGGCCTTTAGACGCACTGGCAAAGCCCTTTATGAGACCCCAATCAAGACCCCCGTGTCACAGGTACCTAGTAGAGATACCAGGCTCTTTTCAAAGGAGGAACAACAAGGAAAATATGCTGAGCCTATTGTCTTCAAGCTACACTACAGAAGATGAAAGGGACTGGCCACCCTTTCGGCCAAGACTGACTGCCAATCATTTCCACTTATTAAGGTCACAGTATAAAAAAAATGATAACATCTAATAAAAGATTCATTGGACCTTTATAAGCCACTGGACAAGGATGATATTGCAAGATACCATGGAATAGTTTTACTTCTTTTCCCAGCAACAGAAAAGTTTCCAAGATTAAAAGAGTCCTGAGGAATAGGATAGGGCCTCTCCTATGATAGCAAGTCACATAAATAACTGACAGCAGCACCCTTCAACTTCATTTATTTAGGTATCCTTTGCTAACTCCCATATTATTGGTCTCATAAGCCTTACAAACTCTGGGCTGGCAAACAAAAATTCCAAAATACAACACATTAATACAATAAATAATAATATTAAACCATCTATCATAGCTGCCCAAATTCAACTAAGGGACAATAGCCTACCAGAGTAATACCAGTTTAATTTGCTTCTAGAAAAAGGGAATTGGAGTAGGCGAGAGAGTGACAGTCACCATGTAGGACTGTTACTTGATGTACACGTATACCTTGCAGACAGAGAGGAGAAACAGCAGGCCCTCATTACATCACCATACTAGACAAGCAGATTCTATTTTTACAGAAATTTAAAACAGTGGTTCAAAGCTAACATACTGATTGAGCTTTCTTAAAATTCATTCAAAGGGCCATCAATTATTTTATACTACTGTAAATGACCAAAATTTTCCATCAAGATTAAACAAACCCATAGAAAGACAAAAACAGAAACACACAAATCCTCATAACATGAACCTCACATACATACCTGCAAACATTTCTTATTGAAAGTATTACTAACTCCTTCAATACCTAGATCAGTCAGACAGTAATTCATTTTCATCAAATATAAATATCAATCAGTCCCTGGATCCATTTACATTTGTAAAGTTGTAAGCGGCAGCTTTAACTTGTCATGCAACACCAAACCAGTCCCTTTAGACTTCTGTTTATCATAAATAAGGAATTCCTTCTACCTGTTTCTTTTTACCAACATAAGCACTTAAGCAATCTTGAATGCCAAATGTTTTTTTAAAGTTAGGTATAGATCAGGATTTCTGGTTTGTCTTTTCCAGATAAGTCAGGAATCAGAATCATAGCCTCAGATTCTGGTTTCTCTAAGAATTAGAGGGATTCTCCCACAGAATTCTTTATGCACCAGAAAATAAATTTCCTCATGGAAAATGTAATGGCAATGCCTCCATATTATTCAGCAACAGTGTACCACTGAAGATATAAAGAAAAATACTAAAACATCAAAGAAAAAAAGATACTCAATAAGATTTGCTCAAGGTAAACACATGAAAACATTATTTAGAGAATTAGCTTTCAGAGAAAGTTATCACCATATAAGAATGCATATTCCCTACATCCTACATTAATCACCAGGCAGGGTAGCTTTAATAGCAGTCCTGCAATTCAATACAGCTAGCACCTGCAGAGACAGAGGCTGGCAGCTTTCACCTCGTTACTATAAGTGCTTGCAATACTGATCAGGTTTCCTGGAACTGATGCAACATGTAAGCTACTAAAGTAATTTGGTCACATAGCACAACTAACTTACCTTCTTTGGAGGGCAAGTGCTATCACATCTCAGTCAAGAGGTGAAGATAAAAAAGGTATAATCTACATTCTTAACTATAATGTACATACTTAACATCAGACTGTGTCTTCAAAGTCTCTTCATGATTTACACTTGACTCAACTATAACTTCAGAATTCAGTATATACCCAATTCTTAATATATGCTGTAAGTAAAAAAAAAAAGTGTGTAGAATCCTTTTTTAGTATTATTTAAATATGCTGCTGTTTGTACTACATCATTTATATGATGAACAAATAAAAGAATATGGCTTCCAAAGGTGACACTACATTTTTATTCTTCAAAAAAGAAGTTATGTAATTCTTCTAAGGTTGGGTCTTCCTTGAGGTCTCAGACATAAAACATATATGAAAATAAGACAATTATTAAGTTGGAAAGAAGAAACTACATGCTATAGGCTGCCATTTAAATCTTTGGACTAGTTTTGCCTCTCCCCCCCATTTCCTTTGAGCACACAATGTCCTGCTTTCAAAAAACTTGGACTGTTTTGTATGACATAATCTGCTACAATACTCTATACTGAAATATCATCTGAAGATGACCAAAATTCTTGAGCAAATTTAACACATCAAAACCCAATTCTTTCATCCCACTAATTCCCTGTACAGTACATTCCCACCCACCTAGCCATGTACCCTCTCAGAAGCTCACCTCCCTCCAGTGTTTTAACACAAGAATTCAAAAGTAAAGGAGGTGGTAAAGAGAAATAGGACAGATGGTGCTATTAGGAATGTTCCATACTTGTTTTCCACTTCCCTTATAGATTCTTTACCCGGCCTAAGGTCTTGTTTAAAGCATGAAGGTAAAGCATGAATGTTCATGCAAGTGAAGCAATCACAAATCAAATGGGTCTAAAAGAGTCTTTGAAGACCAGAGACAAGAGGAAAAAGGCAAGGAACATGGATAACTTTAATTGTAGGAAAATAGCTAGCAACCAGAGCTGCCTTGGAACCTGGGCAGATTTGTTCTGGATTATCTTTGTACTCACATTGTAGTCTCCTGGCTAATATAACATAACCATATGCTAAATAAATTAAAAAAAACCTGAACATTTGTCAGAGAGTTTTAAACAAACAAACAAACAATGATTGCTATTGTACTTGACTAGAAAAACAGCTTTGCATGATTTAGGCCATGAAAGGCTTGGTTGCTGAAAAACAAACCCTTAATTTAAATGTTAATGAAAGTGCTGTGGAGACATCAGAAGGCTTCATTTTTTGCAACAGCTACATGAGTAGTAGAATTTATGGCCTCTGTTGCCTCCTCTCTTGTAATCCCTGTTTCTTCAACCAGTAAAGTTGTTTTTTTTTTAAAGGAAAGCTAATTTTAACATTAACTCCACAGTTCCATTCTGGGATGCAATTGCTAAATTATCTGCTGGCAGGGCACTGATCAAAGGTGGAAAAACAAAGGCATGCTGCACAGTCAAGCAAAAGTAAACAGCGACCATGGCCCAGGAAAATTACCTTCTTCATTCTTCCCCTTGGATGTTTGAAAAATGAAGGGAAAAGATCAGTGACTGGAAATGGAAACCTGCAGTCCTATGACTGAAATGTAATCAAGGTGACAAAAAAAACTAATATGGGCATTTTCTCCTTATGGTATAAGATATAGGTTTCTCTCCTAACCTTTCAGGAAGCACCTCCGCCCTTGGAAGTAATTAAAATCTTAGAAACTACAATACCAGAAAAAAAACAGGAGAATCAAGAGAAGAATTACACATTTCCAGTAAGTCACATTTCTCATCTATTTTTTATGAAGGAAATCTATTAAATTATATAACTATTCTTACACAACACAAGTTCGAATTATTTTCCTTCTATTTACTAGCATAATGAAAAAAGTTGATTATATTGAAAAATCATGGATCAATGTGGCCTTCAAATATTCAGAATCAGATTTAATATTCAGTAAGATAACTGACATGAAAAACATAAAAAAAAACAGCTGCTTTGAACAAATTAGTTAACAAAGTCCACCTAATTTTAATATTTTATGGTAAAATTTAGTAGCATCCAAGGAAATAGTCTGACTGATCCAAAAGGAAAGGCCTCAGGGTAAAAGAGGGGGGCCATGATATTTTGCCATGTAAAGGTAAATAAAGTGAATTCTGGAATCCTGGTAAAAGCTATCACAGTAATAAAACATGAGCAGTAGATTCAATAGCACCCATGTCACAAAGTCATAATTAGTAGCATAAGGTGCTCTTTTATACCTGCCGTCTAGTACAACAGATAGCAGAACATTAAGTTGAACTAATAATAAATCCCTACTGAGCTCAGAAACTGTTAGCATTTAAGTATTCTACAGGTTTGGAAGAGGAAGATCAACTACTTAAGAAAATGTATTTGGGTGGCTGAGATTGATCTAATTGTCTTTCTATGTCCAGCACACATTGCATCAGTACTTTTTTCGTCTGTTGATACCTAGAAAAAGGAGAGCCTTTCTGGGGAACCCACAGAAATGTAGCTACTCAGGCAGGTATATCTCCTCCATCTAGCACTAAAATTATCTGCTAGCATGGGAGGGGGTCAGGCTTATGGGCAGAAATTTTAACTTTAATCAGTAAGAAAGAAAATTCGTCAAAACTTTATTTCAATCTTAATTACATGGACCCCACAGCAGAGGATTGTGTTTGAGACACAGTGAGGAACTTGAAAGATGCTTCATAGAAATTTAGATTGTACAGTTTCTAATTTTGGATAATTACCAGAGGGCCCTAACTGAACATCAATTCAGAAGCTGAGAGAATACTTTGTCAGAAAATAATTTTAAAGCAGTAAGAATGAATAATCTTTGATTGATAGAATTCTTTCATCAACATAGATTTCTGATTGCCAAGACTGATTTTTGGCTATTCTGGATTACTTAAGCTGAATGAATACTTCTCCCACTGGAAAAACAATTCCAAAATATTTGAAAGTCTTGATTTGCTCAATATTGTGACAATTTAATTGGTACTTGTGGATTCTGGACATTTAGTAAATAAGAGGACTTTTCTGCTTCTTTCAATTTAATTTAATTTAATTTAATACTAATTATTCATCCTTGCAAGAATTTACATTTTAGTCTAATTGAGATCTGGGACAGAAGAACATCATTAGCATTTAAAATCATGGGTAAATGTCTGTGGGCTAATCCGGAGAGGGGGGGAGTTGGGTTGTTCTGATAAGTCAACCACAGAATTCGTGCAAAAATTGTACGATACAGGTAGTCCTCAACTTATGACCACAATTGAGCCCAAAATTTCTGATGCTAAACAAGACAGTTATTAAATGAATTTTGCCCCATTTATGACCTTTCTTGCCACAGTTGTTAAGCGAATCACTGCAGTTGTTAAGTTAGTAACACGGTTGTTAAGTGAACCTGGCTTCCCCATTGACTTTGCTTGTCAGAAGGTTAAAAGGTGATCACAGGATCACCTTTTAAATATGTCATAAATATGAGTCAATTGCCAAGGGTCTGAATATTGATCACATGACCATGGAGATGCCTCAATGATTGTATGTGTGAAAAATTGTCATAAATCACTTTTTTCAGTGCCAATGTAACTTCAAACACGAAATGAATTATAGGAGATGACCAAGCTGAGCCCGAAGGAGGATTCAAATGCATCATCAGTCATGAGTCCCTTCGTGCCCACAAAAGATCTAACTCCAGACCATCTTGAATTTCTTTCAGTTTTATTTACCGCCAATTTGCTTTGACAGTCAGTA
>JANHJO010007563.1:206300-237648 GCA_032468235.1 Pseudoxyrhopus heterurus | reverse complement strand
TGCATTTTTACATGCTTTCGAACTGCTAGGTTGGCAGAAGCTGGGACAAGCAACTAGGGGATTCGAACCACCAAACTCCCGACCTTTCCGATTGACAAGCTCAGCACTAAGTGCACACAAAATTAAGTTTAAATAAATGTAGCCATATAAAACTCTGGAGCTCACAACTTGTGAAGAGTCCTGCACAAGCTAGCCACCTCATCCTAACAGCAATAGCAACTTATCACGTGACACTGCAACAGTGCAGATGATGTGACAGGCAAATTCATTAGGTCTACGCCACAGAGTCACTAAGCAACCCTCCCTCCTACAGTAAGGCAAGTGGCAAGCTTGGCCTTTTTTCCCTGGGATAGCAGGCAGGCAGTCTGTCCTTCCCCAGTCTTATAGTGGTAGCCAACCTGCTCCATACCCCACAGCTTCCAATGCACAAAAGAGGCAATCATTTCCTGCCTCCCTCCAAAACAGGTTGAATGTCCTGTTTGAGCAGGAGGTTGGACTATAAGACTTCCAAGGTCCCTTCCAACTCTGTTACACTGCTGCTGAATTATTGTATTTCTCTCTCCCAAAAAGATTTAATTAATATCTATTCAGTTTTGGGCCATAGAAGGTCTGGGCTCATTATAACTGTATAAACATTTCAATTTAATTAATAATTAAAGTTTCAATAAGTTCAGAATACATCCAAAGAAGGAAAAAATGGGGAAATAATGAAAAAGAAGGAGCTATGTAAAATCTTTTTGTCTTTCTTTTTTTATTTTTTATTTCATTACAATATCAAATTCCAAAAAGAAAAAAAAACAATTGTAAGTACTTGCACAATACTGATTATAATTATCAGTAACTAGCAGGTTTATATCATATTCTATAAGCAAGTATGTATTGGACTATTTTGGTGTAGTGGTTAAAGCATCAGGCTAGAAACTAGAAGATTGTGAGTTCTGGTTCTGCACAAATCCAATTTGGATGACTTTGGGCTAATCATTCCCTCTGAGGCCTGGGAGGGAAGCAATGGCAAACCACTTCTAACAATGCTGGAGGCAGTTGCCAGGAGTCAAAAATGACTTGGTGGAACAACTTTTAACTGTTCATGTGGCAAATTATTATATTTTCAGTTCCTATATTTTAACTAAGAAATATGTGAAGACTTCAACAATTGTTATTTCATGTATTTGCAATTTAGTCATGTTCTCAGCTTGAGAAGCAAAAATTATTTAGGGAAAGTTGCACAAAACATTTTTTTTTCTCACATAGCATGTTAGAAATTAGAAGGGACACTGTTCAACAGTAATACTGTCAGTTTAAAGAAATAAAGAATACAAAATATATACACAGAGGCTATTGTAATTAATACTGAAGTTTATTAGACACTATTGTAATTAATACTGAAGTTTATTAGACACTATTGTAATTAATACTGATGTTTATTAGTAATGTGATACTTAGTATCGCAATATTCTAAGGTCAAGTAGTACAAATGCAAGTTTTCATTTCATGCTATTTTTGACTTTCATCTTCTTAGCAAGGCTCTGTATTTGTACTTTAAATAATCCAATATTTGGACAATGCAGTACATTGTAATAGTAATGTGATACCAATTAGAATTGATACATGCAGATCCCATTTCTAAGGATCCACTGCATACGGGGACATATTATTGAATACAGCACTGTACTTAATGCATCTGTAATACAAGAATTAAGTGTTACAGAATGCATAACATAATTGTGGAAGAAATAGAGCTTGAAAGATGTGTTTTCAAACTAGTGCTTATAATGGGAACATCAGCTATAAGAATAGTGCTGGAATTTTGAAAGTTAAATGAGACTGCGCTTTTTATTCAATTAGAATGTGTGCTCACATCAAAATATGCAGAAACAAAAATAAAACGTGTATGATTATTCATGTTGCAGGTATATATGGAACCTTTGCCTTCTAAAAGAAGCATGGTGAGCCACAACACTTGTTCAAAGGTTAAAAGCAGAAGAAAATCACAACTTCCTTATCCATAAATCATTTAGAAACAGTACCAGGAATCAGATTACTGGCTAAAGCAAATCCAATACTACGCATAAACATCAACAAATAAACAAACTTAATTGAAGTGATCTAAAAAATATTGGGAAGTAAAAGAAAAAATGCACAAGGACCATGAAATTGTGAAGATGTAATGCATTGTGCAAGTGAGTCAGATGGTTCAATAATGGGAGGGGGACGGAGTACAATACTAAGTATTAATAGTTTTCCCATATTTAATCTTATTTCATAAATTATTCTGAATATGTACGGCTCTTATATGTATTATATGAAGGTTAGATTTGCTGTTATTAAGAGAACCAACTCCTTACTTTGAATGGCTATATAGTAAAGTTTTTGAAAAAGGCTGAAATAAAAGCTGATTTTGTAGTTTCAATAAGAAGCAGAACTGACTGCTTGGTCATTTATTTAACCTATTTAACAACTATTGCATATCAAACTATTTCAAGGTTTTATTTCACTCCCATCTCAAATGAAATAAATAAAAAATAAATAAATAAAATAAAATCAAAACTTTCAATTTCTCAAATCTTAAGGTTCAGTTCAGTGAGGAAAAATATATACAACTGGAATATTGTTCAAACCACTCACATCTTTTTCTCCACAAGTAACTACAAAATAAGGCTTTTGAGTCATAAAACTGATTCAATCATGACACAAAATTTTAAACTTCTACTTATTGTAGGATAGGCAACACTATGAACAAAAAACATTACATTAGATGTGAGGTATCCATATATTGAAGAGACATTTTTCAATGTCCTTTTTGTTACCTTAATAATGGACTAATAGCAATAGACCAGACCCGATCTTCTGTCTGTATTGTATGCAGACACTGCCCAGCCCTGCCTGATGACAAGGACCAAACCTGAACAGAGAAAAATAATGAATGATGCATAATAAGATGGGTGTAGTAATAGTTGTTGTGTTCAAAAAGAAAATTCCTCCCAATGAGATACTTTGAACACATTTTTAAACTAATGCAAAACCCTCCATTCTATTATTTCAGTTACAAGATTTTGGGAGAATAACTTTGTTTATAACAGTGAAATAATAGAATGCCATACACTTAATAGTAATTGTAGCAAATTATATATTATTTCCCAGTATAAAATGGTTTGTAAATTATTTTACAAAAAACAGGTACTGAGGTACAGAGTAGATTAAATCTGCATTGCAGAACTTGTTTCAAATTCCAAAATTTCTCTTTACCCTCCAAAATTGATATTCTACTTTTCACATGCTAAGATCTGGTCCTCATTCCATTTATCCTCCCCTCCCCAATTCAAAATCTTAGGGGTATTCAAAGTTGGCATATTGTTTGTGTTTGTTTGTTGACATTGATAATGCTTAGGATTGCAGGCTATTCAGTGTCAGTGAGGAATTTGGCACCTAGTGTCAGCAAAAGGAGCAGAAAAAACTTAGCTCTTTTAATGCATCCCTATCTCATAGAGGTTAAAAATATTGCTAGGAGCATGCTATCTGGTGCCAATCAATCTGGAATGTGCATTAGCAGCTACTCAAAGCTCAGCCCTAATCAACACTCACTATCCTTCCAAAGCACCCAATGCACTTACAGCTCCCATTAGGGGACCTAATAGGGATTCCCTTCAAGTTAGGAGTTAACACAAGGAAAATGTCAGGGTAAAAATAAAAGCAATTCTCTGCTCATAAGGATCAGGCTTGAAGAGTGTTAGTTGAGCCAGATTCCATTTCTGCCTTGAAAAAAAAAACAATGAAGACAATTAAAGGAAAATTCTCTATGACTTTCAAAATGCCCCCAAGGTCATGGGATGCCTTCAACTTCAGAGTAACAGAGCAAGCACACTGGACGCTGGAGAATTCTGCGTAGTGGATTATCCATCATAATTAAATAGTTATCTATCTTCTCATAAACACTGGGTATGCATTTTTACAGTTCTGTTAAGTCAGTAAAATACTCCAAGACGAACTGTGAATAGAAAATGCCCTATTTTAAAATATGCTGTCTTGAGACAAGTTCCAGAAATATGGTTATATGGTTTGGGTTACTATCCCATTTCATATCATATGAATGCTGTTAACAGTAACATATTTAATTATGCTTTTTACAACAGCTTCTGGGGACAAATGCAGAAACTTCCAAATTACATAGAACTGTTTTGCAGTAAATGCAGAAATTATTTCTGATCTATATATAGAAAATGATAAAAATAAATCCTGGTTCTAAAAATAATTATCTCAATGCACTGGGGGGAGAAATAGAGAGAAGGAAATTGAAAAAAAATGAAGAAAATGTTATCCAACTCCTCCTCTTGCTCTCTGCTCCCCTCCATTGTGAGGCCTAAAACATATGTTCTCAAAGCTTTTGGACTATACAAATCACTTAAGATATGCTGTAGATATTGTAGCATATTATGAGTGTCATAGTTAAGAAATACATTCATACTGCTATAATTTAAATGAAATGATTACATTGCCATTTTGATCCAGTACTTTTCTTTTAGTTGGGAAAAAATACTATTTAAAAAAAAGCAAACTAGATATTTCCTGTTAATAAATGTACTAGAGTGTTGCTCTCACACATAAAATAGATGCACACACTTCAAACTGAAGTTTTCCCAAACCGTTTTTGATTATTTTTGTCCCATCTTTAGGACATTTAAGGAAGAGAAACAATATTCTGTTTTGTGCTGGGCTTCTAAACAGTTGGCGCCTTTATCCAAGGACTGGGAGTTAGCAGGACTTTGGCATTGGGTTTTTATTTGTTTGCAAAGTTAAATATAAGAAGTACGTATTAGTCACAGTCATCAACTATCTTTATGTACATTGACCTGATACCACAAATACACAGTATAATGGATGTACCCACCTTTGCTGTTCTGTCTCGAGAACCACTCACAATGATAGATTCTTGGCAATCCACACAGTTCACTTCCTGTTGATGCCCAAGGATCTTAAAACTGAAGGAACCATTAAGTTTATGGAGGGCAATATTTCCATCTCTAGAAAATAAAATCACAAGCAAGAAAATCACCATCTCAGATAAGATCATACAGCATACAGTATTCTGTGGCAGATGATGAACAGCAGGGCATATCCAGATGAGGGACCTGTTATTCTATAAGAAAGCCAACGTATTTGATTCTGCTTTAAATTATTCTAGACTTCACTCACTAGATATGCGCAAAATTACAGCAGAAAAGGGAATTAGTGGAAGAATAGTTCTTCAGGCTCTAGCTGGGATTACAGTAGAGATATCAGCAGAATGCAAGTTTAATAACATAGAGTTCAGTATATATTTAAAATGCTAATTAATTCTGCATACAAAAAGACGTCTACAAATTGATCTCAAAATATACCTATCACAGGGTATATATTCTTTTAAAAAATCCGGTCTACAGTTTTAATTTCATGCTAATTACCAGCATATACAGATATAGTTTGACACATTTGAATGACAATTTTTCAAAGAATCAAGATTACTACATTATTATGCAAACTCAATTCCTATTTTGCACTAAGAAAATCAGATTATTTATATATCTATTCAATGAAATTCAGAATCTTCCTTTATTTCAGTATTATATATTCCATACACATCTTGTTTTTTAGTACAATTATTTGAATGTTGGTGTAACAGGAAGAGGCAAGGAACTACAGTACATAGCTCACTACTATGAAGCTCTCTTCATAACAATTACACAATTCAGGTGTTCTGAAAGTCAGTTCTTCCTGTTCTAGTTCATCTATATATCAGTGCTAATCACTCAACAATCTTCATTCTCTTCCCAGTTTCTCTTCAACAAGGAACTTACCCTCCTCCACTGATAATATGGCCATTATCAACTACAAAACGGCACACATCCTCCCGGTGACCAGAAAAAACTGTCTGAGGATACCATACCAAATTGGTATCTTTAGGGTGGAGCCAATAAAGGTGGATGTCTTCTGCTTGGGATAGATAGAGAAAATCACCATCTAGTTGCATCCAGGGCATTAAACTGGAGAGAGAAATATTTTAAATAGAAATCAGTGTGTGTGATTTGGGTAACCATATATATGTGTTTAATAAATAAATTAATAAATCAGTCAATTTCCACTTGGTAGTGGTTTCATGTAGTATTTATTCATACCAAGTACAAAAAAAGTATATAATGTATAAAAATGAATGCAAACATTGTATATATCATATTTGTAATCTGCTATGCAACTAATAGATCTTTAAATGCATTTTCTACCTAAAACCACGCCATAACATTGGTAAAGTACAACATCTGAATGAGACTCAATATTCATTCTAGCTGTTAGTCTGGCTGGTGTACATAAAATCAGTTTGATTTCAAATGCAAGTGAAATGAAATCCTAAATTAGAACTTTATAGTTTTAGAACTTCAAATTTGTCCTTTCTTGAAGCATTCATGCTGTATTTTGTATTAAGCCCAATCAAATCAACTCAAATTAAGAAGAAACCTTCTTTATAGGAATGTACTCATGCTTCTATTTTGAAAACTTAAAACAAAATATTCTATGCTATAAAGAGAGCAGTGAATATGGTAGGCAGGGGAGCCCTTCCATATAAAAGATGTGAAAACAAGCACAAAAAACTATACTGGAAAAATATTGTGACAGAGAAGACTTCTATATAATGGAAGATATTCCAAGAAAAATTAAAAACAAAAAAGTGGTTCATTATAGGAAGTGGAAAGTAATCTAAAAAAAGAAATAATATGTCAACCTAACAAGTTGCAAAATGGTCTGGACCAGTTTAATTGTTCCTTTTTAAAATATATAGATCTCATCAATTAAAGCATTTAATGGTTCATATCTGCTTCATTTAATAGCAAGGGAAATTCATTATCATTATATAACACTTTTACCCTAAGCATGACTTGTTTTTCTTGAAATATTAATTAAACTTTGTGAAGATTTGGGATTTGAACTTGATGAAGTTCACTGTTCCCTTTACAGCACAGAATTTATTTTCAATCAAGTCAACAAATTACCAAGAATTGACTATGAAGATAATTCATGAGCAACACTACAATTTATTAAAATTAAACCATATAAATTCTAATTTTTCCAGAGTGTTTTGGCAAAGTTATAGATAAAATGGTATATATTATTGTCTTTTGAGGCAATGGTCAATTAATATCCAGGCCTTTTGGTTGAAAGTTTTGAAAGAAATTGTTAAAATCAGTTAATAGTGTTTTACTGCTGCTGGTTCATTGTCCATATTTCCTATGCTATATTAACAAACACAATTTAAAGAATTGTTCATTTCTTGATTCTAACTGCCAGCTTTGTTATTACAAAACATGATCAGGGGAATTTAAAATATGGGAGATTGCTCCAGCAGAAAAAAATATATACAACTACCAAAAATGTGAAAAAATGGTAATGAAGGATACATTTGCCAATTTAGGTTAATACTATAATGTTTGCATTAATACTATAATACAGACATGGAGGCATACAAATATACACACAGACACACAAACACATACTGTATAGATATACATAATATATCCTGTATGAGTTTAAAGCTGAATAATCATTAAGTAGCAAATGGAATTTTTTTAAGCCCCAATACAGATTCACATAAAGGATAACCTAATTTACAGATAATAGTAAATACCTATTTTTGGGGAAACAGAAAATATTGTCTTATTATTTGTGGAAAAGTCTATTACCTAAAATTCATTCATTCATTCATTCTTCCTTCCTTTCTTTATCCATCCATCCATCCATTTGTTGTAGTGGAAAAATCTTTACCCTTGTTGGAAGCAAGAAGTAGTGAAAGAGAGGCTATTTTCTCACTAACCTTTACTCAGTCCTATTTAAAATTAGTAATCACCACTGTCTGCATTTAGGTAACAGGAAAATGATAGCATAAAACTAAGAATGTATTGAGAGCTGGAATATTAGAAAAATATTAGTGATATAAGCTAGTAAAGCCTTACAATAAGCAATTGCAAAATGTCCAAATTCAACGTAACAGCCCAATAGAGACCAAAAATGGGATGAATTCCAAAGAAAGGTAACTCTAGCTGTAGATAGTAGGGTGAGGAAAGAAAAGGAATCACTTGCTTGCGTTTCCATCTGAGGAGTGGAATTCTTCGACAGCGTCCAAGCCTCCAATTCTGAGAAACTTTGACCCTTTCTTTCACTGGGACTCCTAACACTCTGCAGGAAGAAAAGACAATGTAAAGTCAGGGCCTGATAGGACTCCATGAAAATTATGATATGGCCTAAACTGGTGATTTTATTACAGTTCTAGGTTTCAAAGGAAAAGAAAAACAGATTGGACACTCAATGTAATCCACTTTACTGTAATAGAATATACTTGCAGTCCTAGTACACAAGCAACTAAACTCTTTGAAATTTTCCAGATAGAAATTTTCTAACACATTACACCGACTGTACATACTTCCAACAATTTAGCATACTTTGGTATATGCATCTCATTATTTTCCATGAATTTAGAAAATGTGAATGAACAATATTTCTTCCCATAGTTATCATATGCTTCTGATACTCTGGTGCACCATTTTAGGAACCTGAGATGTATCTTTATTTAAAATTGTTTTAAATATGAATTTGAAAAAGAATGTGTCTTATTAGTGCTTAAAAATTGTTATATATGGTTATATATGGTGAGGGGTCAGCTTAATAAACTGGCTATTAAACTGGGCAACTTCTTTTTCTGGTCAATATTAAACTTAGGACCTTTTTCCCTGGTCATTTCTCATTCCTGTTTTCCAAGTCACTGCAATAAATCGCACTACAATTTATTTTCATTTGAAACTATGTGGTTCATAATGAATCCTCATGCAGAGGAATACATTTGTAACTATAGCTCAAAGCTATAAACTGGTTCAGAGCAAACAGGACTTGTCCAAAACAATACAAAGGGAAGGAAACC
This sequence comes from Pseudoxyrhopus heterurus, assembly GCA_032468235.1. Classification (NCBI taxonomy): domain Eukaryota; kingdom Metazoa; phylum Chordata; class Lepidosauria; order Squamata; genus Pseudoxyrhopus; species Pseudoxyrhopus heterurus. Next base: position 228,710 of record JANHJO010007563.1, on the reverse strand, counting down.
AGCATTTTATTTTTAAATGAAAAATGAAAAAAATCAGTCACACATCAAGGAGGTTTTGTTTAACCAGCACTTTCAAGAGGTCAGAGTTTAAATTTAGTACTTGTTGGACTACCAAAGTAAAGAATGAGCATCCCCTAAATCAGGGGTGTTGAACTCGCTACAATATGCTATCATCACGTGACGTATCGCAACTTTTCCCCCCTTCGCTAAAACAGGGGTGGGTGTGGCCAGAACATGGCATATCCGGCTCATGGGCCACGAGTTTGACACCCCTGCCCTAAATCTTCTGCATGAAATCAAACTACTTTAAAAGCACCACTTTTTCAAAAAAAAGCATATATTACAGTGGGAGAACAACCTTCACAAATGTTTTTATCAAGGCTTTGTGCATTCTTTCACCAAGCTCTTGGCTACCGACCCCTCAAATTCCTGGCAAGCTGCAAAACTAGAGTTATTGTAGCTGTTTATTATTAACATAAATTTGAAAGGATATTGTTCACATAAAGCTAGAAAGGTGAGTTCAGGCTAATTAGCTACAGTCAACTTCAACAGTCTAGTTTAAGCAGGTGTTTCTGCATGTTCCATCCTTCATTACCCTTATTTTACGCTTTCCTCTCCTATTATTCTGGACATCCTTATTGTTAAATTTTGGCCTCAAAATTACTTGTAACAAGTATTTTTGTCCAATAATGCTCATTTTTTGGCATATGTTGGCCCACTGACAAATACATTGTATTCCAGGCTTTCCTTGTACATATTTTTCACTATCATTCCAAATATTTTCTTCCAGGAACTCAACCAAAATTCTCAGATTTTCCATGATACAGTAAGTCTGAAGGGGAAAGAGTCCATATCATTACATGTAACTTTAGAATCTTTATGGTAAGTCTAGCAAAAGTAATATTAATCTAGACCAATTCTTTACATCTGCATGCAACATTTTTGTACAAATTTTCATACAAAAATCTACTTTCCATTAAACACTCATGGTGTAGTTTTACCCTTTAAAACAAGATTGCAATAGTGAATAGTGGCTAATACTTTCTTTTTCAAGGCCACTACCTTAAGTAAGACTTGCTTCCCAAGGCCATTACAAAGTACAACACAAAATGCAAGCATGTATAGCTCAACAAAATTCATTTGTGCTAAAGGCATCTATCTTGTCCATCACAGATTTACTTTAAAATAGAGAGATACATAGCAGTTTTCTGTGACATATTTCATTCTTTATTATACTGGAAATTCAATACTAGAACTAGTCCTGCTCTATACAATCACAGAAATAATAATAGAAGTATGTAAATAAGTAAACAAGTAGGAGTAGAAACATGAACTAGGCTCTGCTGCCAAATAAACAAACAAAAAGGCTGCAATTGGAGATTTTCCATCCGTCAAAAATGACATTGAATTGAAGATCTCTAACTTCCCATTAGCTGTGAGGGATAACAAAGAAAAAGCTCTTTTCATGCATCACTAGACAGACCTCAAAAATCATGAATAATACATTTAAAACAATAGAAACAAACACAAAAAGTGGTGCTTTTAAAGAGATTTCTTTTTGTGTCTCAATAGGCTATGTTAGAATTAAAGGGACATTAAGCATTGCTTGCTGGGTGGTAAGTCTTAAGACAACTAAAATAATATTTATTTCATAACGTAATTTTTTAAACATGCCAATTCAAAACAGTGAAAGTTGTATGTTAATTTTCATGGTCTTGAGAAATTTTCTTTATGTCATCTCCAACCTGTTTAACAATGAACCCCTTTCCACTGTGTGCAAATTTGTTTGACATAAAATGAGTGGCATAGACTGTGTGATCATATTCATATCCTATGTTCAATTGGGCTTATTGGGCTTAATTCCTAATAAGTGTATTTTGGATTTGTGTCTGCACGTGTCTGTGTGTTTGGCTTGCTTTGTTAAATCAGATAATAATTGAATAGTTTATTATTATTGTTATTACTAAAGGATGAGTTGGGATATTCTAACAACTAAGGATTTATTTGTGAATTCAGTTAAGATCACATTTGTAACTACGACACATGAAAGACCACTAAATGACACTGTAGAAGAATTACAGTTATCCTTCTTACCTCTTTTCCCAAGCACTACTATTGTTTCAAAAATGACAAAGTGCCCAGAAGAGGGGGAAAAAATCCCCCTTTAAACAAAGATCTCTTGTGGCTGTTAATGCATGGGAGAATGTGTAACCTGGCCCTGAGGCCTGGCCAAACCAGTATTCCCAGCTCTTTCCCCACTGCCTGTGGCTCAATTATTCTTACTCTTCAGTTCCACTCCCTTTTCCGGCACTTTGTCACCATTATAATTTGACTGCATTCCTCTGCATGGGATCAGCTTTACACAAAACATATAGATGTATTTCACCTAGAAGTCTTCTCCTGGTCACATAGATACCAGAGAATCAATTGAAAGATATTATTCAATGCCCCCTATTTAAAGTAGTTATTTTATTTTATGACTATTTACATTTTGCCCTTCAACTATATGCTCCATGACCGAGCAACACATAAAAAATTACAAATTTTATAAAAAGAACATGTGTACAGTAGTTTGGAAAAAGGGCAAGAAACTTTTTTTTAAAAAAAGTCTCTGATGGGTATCAAAAGGAAGACGACTATAGAATATCTTATCTAGGGAGACCACTACAGGGTCAGCACACAGTCTCTGAAATGGTTATTTCTATGTGTGGCAACGTAGAATATTGCTAGGTAGTCCTTTAGTTACTTCTGACCCAAGCCATGAAAGGTTTTAAATGTCAACACTGATATATTGAGCCAAGTCCAGAATTAATTAATGCTACCTGCTCAAAGCAAATGTTTCAATTTGGGAGTCTGACAGTTGTATTTTGATATTTTACCTTCAGAAGAAATGTCTGAACTCCAATCTAGGTGATATAGCAGATGGATAAAGTTAACTGGGCAAAAACTATTGGGAGAAAAATAGTGACTGACATAGTAGTCTATTGGTATGTTGCATATTTTTGGTGAGAATGGCAATACACTACTCTCTAAGAATGCTTGTAAACTTAAAAGTTAAAATTCATTTAAAGACAAGACTCAAACAGATAAGCTTTAACAGTAGATGTAAAATAAGTTGTTATAATGATGAAGATCAGCTACTACAATGTAGCAATCTTTCATATTAACTATTCTGTATTTTTTTCTCCCCTTATATTTTAACCTGCCATTTCTGAGCCTTATACATTGAGAACACTTCAACATGTAACTTCAAACAGCATTTATGATATTAGCTAACATTATCTCCATTATATATTGATACCATTAACCCAATAAACAAGTCTATATTTACTTCAGGTTATTAGAACAATTATAGGGATAAGGCTATACTTGAATATACTAGACTGCCTACACCCTAAGACATCACACTAACCCTATGGGAAAGAAGTAGATGCTTTCCTTATCTTTCACATGCTGCCATTCTAAGCATATAATTCTAAATGTCATATAATTTTTGATTAGCAATGTGCATTTTTAATAGAAAAATGTAATGGCTATTGTTAAAAACAATGTATTCATTATTTATCCTATTTGTACTCTAATGACTTTACCAGGATGCTTGAGGGTTTTAATAATAATGTATAATTCTCCTACAATTTATTATAATCAACTCTAATCTCCATTTCAGTGAATAAAAATACAGCTAGAAACAGATGAAACTGATTAAGACTTGGCTAAGCTAAAACCTAGGATATGAAGTTAAACCTAAGTTTGTTTTAACTACAGTTAAGCATGTAACCGTGACATGTTTGTGCAGCAAAAAACCATGAGCTTACAATGACTGAATTCATATGTATACTAATCCAAAATAAAGTACATTACATTATACCTGTATATTAAATAATATGTCTATTTGCAACTGGTAATATCATAATTTCAGATTTCCCGATGTAGTTGCAACATACATAGTGGGCACCAAATAAGAGGAGATATAAGTAGTAGTAGCAAGAGGTGAGAAACTGAACAATTTGTTAAACTGTTAGAAAATTATATTTAAAAAAAAACAGATTTTGTAATAGCCTAAAAGCAAACTAGACTGCTTTTCTTTGGACCATGGGGAGCAATATAATAAATCAATAGAAACTATGAATATACCTTCAAAAATGTATATACATGCAGTCCTCAACTTACAACTGTAATGGAGCCTCCACATTACAATCACAAATGGTAATGGTCATTAAGCAACATCGCCTTGCTTAACTACCCCAGACTGTATGCTGCACCTGATCCGACTGTCAAGCAAACACATGGATCATTAAGGGGACCAGGTGGTGCCTCAGGGATGGAGGAGGCCCTAGAAGGCCTAGTACAGGCCCCAGTTAAGGATTAAACCTGGACCTTCTACATATTCTATCATCAAATTATGGTTCCTCCAATATTAACTACAATTTCTCCTTAACGCTATTAGTGATAAAACTTGTTTTATAGTTATTAGAATGTTAATAGTAGTTTTAGCATCCAGCTACTCCATGAATCATTTAAATACTACTAATTTAATAGCAGCAAGCCAATATGGTGTAATGGTTAAGTGTGAGGATAGAGCAGTGAGTTCTAACCCTCCCTCAGGCAAGAAAATCAGCTGGGTTACTTTGGGCCAGTTGCTCTTGTTCAGCCCTAGAAAGGAGGCAATGGCAAACTATTGGCAGTTTTGAACTGATCAGGGAAGTCATTCCATTTTTTTCTTTCTAGATTAACATAATTCAGAAATGCTGTATCTGTGATTGTCATACTAAAGGTCAGAAAGCACCTCCACTGCTACTACTATACTTGTTCTGTTTATCAATGGTCTCGGACATGTTGAAACAAATGCAGATTTAGAAGTTTCATTCACCTCACAATCTAAAAACTCTACAAATTCACATAACCCTGCAGACCTATCAAAACTCACATTCTAACACAATTAACATTTTGAGGCTTCAGAACACAACTATTGGTTCAAATAGCTTGTGCACACCTTCTAAAGAACTGCTTTTAACTATAAAGCAGTTGGGCAGCCCAAAATTATTCAGATTGGAAAAATATATGAACCCTGTAGCAGAATTCCTAAAACAACGTTTTTAGGTTTAAAAAAAAAAAGCAAACCTCAACCTCGCTCACAAATAACTGGGAAAAATGGAAAATGCCATCCCCATCTTTTTTAGAGGCATGTAAAAACAGGGTATACCCCTCAAAATGAACTGCCACGGTTTATTCCCTGGACTCGCTCTAAAGTGAGCCAACTAAGCTTGTCCTGAAATCAGTAAACTCGGATCTGCCTTAACGATGGTTCTAATTCGAACTCGGGGCGGGGCAAATATCAAAAAAACCGGAGTGAGAAAAGTCAGCAGCAATCTCGTATCCAATATAGTCGGCTTATACGTTCCAGGGAACGTAAAACGGGAAGTTTCCCTTTTGAGCAATTGAATTCAAAGTTCCTTCATAGCCAGCACGGGACCCAACTCGGACCTGAGACCTCCCACCGGCACAAAGCAAAGCTTCTAGCCAGGGCTTTAAGCAGTATTTCCCCCTCCTTCCACCCCGCGACTCCGCCGTTTCAAGCACAACCCTCCTCCCTTATCGAGCGGGCGGGCCTTGATTTCAGAGTCCACTCCTTAGCAACGAGCTAGGCCGCACGCCCTGTTTTTCCCAACCAGCCTTCCCCAGCCTAGACGCTTACAGGTCGGCGCCCAGCGCGCTGAAGCCTGCGTTGAGGCACAAACGGGCGAGGCGCCTCCACAGGACATCACGGCAAGTGAAACGGAAAAGGCGGCGACAGGTCTGGCCCAGGCGGCCCAAAGCCCTCGCGTCCAGGTACGAGCAGATCAGCAGCAGCAGTTCCTCCGGCAACGCCCACAGCGGAGATCGGATCTCGGCCTGCGGAGGGCTACCGGGCCTCCCCATGGAGGGGTGATCTCTCCCCGCCGGGCCCGGCAGCGACAAAATCAACAGCGGGAACGCTGCTGCTGCTGCTGCTTGCCGGGCCCGGGTAGGCCGTCGCTCTACGGGGCGGCTGTTTCTGCCCGCCTGCCGGAGCGGTCACATGAGTGCGCCCGGCCCTCCAAAGACCGGTCTTCGGTAGTGCATTAAATGCCTGAATTGGCTCTGCGTGGAGTTCAGGATGGAAAAAGACAATCGGATACTCTTTTCTCCCCAGGGCTAGCATATGTTTCTCGCAAGGATAGACTTAGTTGAAGGCAGGCCTACTTCTACTAATGAGCTGGTAGACAAGGATAGTTATAGGTAGTCAAGCATATTGTGAGAACCTAGCCTGGGTGGTTATTTTAATTCATGCATAAGCCCAGAAAACGAGTCGATTAATATGTTATGCAAAAAATGCTAGGTTTATTATCTCTGCAGGAGTTTTCTGCATATTTTTCTCCTTCAGGATTGTAACGTCCTTATACATTATACAGACAATAGAAACAGATTTATATCTTCCTGGTTCCTAAAGAAGTAGTGTGTATCTGTGTTACTTGAATTGCCAAAGTTATGCCTATATGTATTGAGATAGGACTTGAAAGCAAATTGACAATTGTTCTATGGACAGTATCCCTGAACACTAGAACTCCAAACTAAACTTTTCTTGTTAAGGAACATCACAACTACTAAAAATCCAGGTCCTTAGTTCCTAAGAGAAAATCTCTCTCTAAGCCACTTCATATTTTGGAACTGCCATATTTGAAAAAAATTCTGCAAAAAGAAGGACTTATATCCAGTTACTTTTAATTAGTGTTATACTTATAAATATAATATAGCCTTATTGCAATACTTAACCAAACAATCCTGTAGAAAAGATGGCCTTATGATTCCAGATACTTTATGAAACTATAAAATGCAAGTAGTACATGTTCATTTGTCCTGTATCCTGATATTACACAATCATAAAAAATAACTTTTTAAAAGCACAAGGATATTTACTTTTTATAGAGGATACTGTTAGAAAATTTAGTGAATGTATTGATCTAAAATTGAGGAATAATATCACAAATATTCTGATGGAATTATTATTCTCACCTATTATTAACCAGTGTTTCAGGTGAAGTGTTGAAGAATGACCCTATATGCAGCTTAGGTTCTGTACATACATATAACTACATTACAAACTTAGCCTATTTATTCTGAATTGTCATGAAACAGAGACTGCACAGAATTTTATATGTGTGTGTATATGTTTCCAGATATGTCTCCTCATAAAGAGCAATAAGTATTATACATTAAGAAGAATCAGATGTTCACACAACATCTCAGAAACATCCATATGTCCATTATGGAGAGACTTTATTATTACAGTCCAACACACTTTCAGGAACAGTGCAAATAAATGTATGTTTAAGTATAGTCATTTAATTTTCCTTTTGTCCTCAGACACTCCATATTTACCATCTCCAGAATATCTGAAAATATAACTTTTGTTTGCCCAATATCTCTGCATGTTTTTCATTTCTTCTTTCATGTACACTGGAGAGGGCAAACGAATGAAAAATATATTTAACAAAATGTGTATCATCATCGAAACAGTCGGATATGTGAATCGATGCTATTTTTATGTTGGCATAGAAGAAATACATTGATAATGACGGTTTAATATGGACTACAGATTTTGCTATCAATACAATGATTTTTTTTTCACTATAAAGGAAAGGGATGCAGTTAGTGTCCATACTATCACAGAATCTAGTGATAATTAGAATCAGGGGTCTTGTTATATTGAATAGTAATCCGGTAAATACCTGAGACAGATTACCTCTTTGTTTATACAGTGGAGCTGAAGTTGACAAATTGTTTGTTTGAAACAGATACACAATTTTAAACAATTGTAACTCTTGAATGAAAGAAATTAAGAATGATAAGCTGTATTCCATAAAGTTTTCTCAGATATTGAAATATCTTCATTAAAGAGCATTCTTTACTCTTATTTTTACAAACTAGAGTATCTATTACAGTCCAAGACCAGTTTTTGTGCATTTTTACATAGTTGTGATATATTTATTATATAGATTATTATAAAATATATTTGATAACAAAAGTTCATTTAAAATACATCAAGAGCTTCCATGAGACTGAATACAACATTTATCCTCTTAGGGGTGCTTATCCATTAAAAGAAGTCAAATATATTAATTTTCTGAGTACCTGGGATGATGTAATAATAATAGTAGCAGTAGACATGAAATAAATTCCATACAAATATTACTGTTAACAAAAGAGCAATATAAAGATATTGCTCTTAACAAAAGAGCAATATAAAGAGTCCCTTTGGGAGTTGGGTGGCATACAAATACAACTAATAAATAAATAAATAATACATAAAAGAAGATGTCCAATGTTCAATCTGCTCTTGACCCACAAAGGAAATTACATTCATGATGCAATTTATAGTTGAATTTGCCCTTGAGCACAGAAAGTCAAATTACATTAGGTTCTTTTTTAAAAAAAACCTCCAAAATTTGTGTAGAGACAGGTTCTTAAAATAATAGGTGGGCTGAGCTTTGGTCTCCATATTTGATACTCTTTAAAAAAAACCCTACATTGATTTTCAGTTCCATGCCTTCGATGCACTGTACAAGTAACTCTCATAGACATAGATAACTGATGTTCTGGTCTTAAGTTTTGATACTGGTTGTACACTGCAGTGCCAAACCAGTTAGATCATAGTTATCATAAAGTAAAGCCAAAAATCATGGTAGAATTCAAGTCTAACAGCAAGTAATTAGGTGGAAGCGTGCAATTAATTAATTAAATTCATTTTTATTTCCAAATGTTTTCTTATAATAACATGAATCCCAAAAGCTATCAAATTTTGCAAATTTGCATCATGTCTATCCTACACTGTAATCAGCAAAAAGTTATGGTCATACACTATAGCCATTTGAAATGCATTTAGTCTCCTGTGGTTGCAAGGTTCCTTTTTTTCTCTGATGTCCAGCCATTATTTAAGTGTTTTCTCAGGTTAATAAGCTTGCCTTTTTTCTCTTTCACTTGACTACAGCATTAATTCTAGTTTATCTGCAAAATTAAAGACAAGCATACAGAGCCTAATAGAGCACTGATCGTTTGTGGGACTTCTGCTGTCATTATGGACAGTAACTCCATGGAACCTTCAAATGAAATAAAATGCCTTTCACAGATACAGAAAGCAGGCTGCTATTGCACACCAGTGGAATCAAACTGTTAGCAAAATGGATGTGATTATGTTTACAGATTGGTTACATCAGGGGTGTCAAACTCAAGGCCACATCTGTCCCGCAGGGCCGCCCTGGTAACAGCAAAGGACTGGCCCGCGGTGCCTCTGTCAGTGAAAGCTGAGCTTGGGAAAGCCGCGCATGGCCCCCTGAGCTGCGTTTTCGCTGGAAGAGGGCTAGCAAAACAAACTAAAAACAAAACAAAAGGAGAAAATTTTCCCCTTTTGCATTTGAGCAAAATTTGATTCCTAACCTGTGTATATAGATTTTGCATGAGGACAATGAGATGTTCTGGTATTCCCATTTTTCTAAATACATTCCACAGCTTGACATCAACACAATTGAAGGCCTTTTTATAAGCAAATACTGACCTCTTTGGAATTCTTTTAGCTTTTTCAATTCATTCTTTATTGAATTGTATTCATCAGCAATAACATCTCTTGTTTTTCAGCCTTTCCTAAAGCCATCTAGTATCTCTGCCGGATGATCCCAAGCATTATTTTGCTTGCATATGGAATTAAGGATGTTATATGATAATCTGCACACTCTGTTAAGACTCCTTTATTTGGTAATAGTATGCAGATCAACCTCTTCCAGTCAGTTCACCATTGTGTCATTCTCCAGATTTATTGGAATAGTTTGAGTATAGAATCTTTATAGATTCTTCTATTGTTTACCATATTTCTGCAAAGTTTTCATCACTTTTGCTAGCCTTCTACCTACCTTGGTAATAATCACAGTACTGGTTTGTCTTCATCTTCCAGTAGTAGAAGTATTTATAAGAAAGAAATACCATCTAAAGTCAACACTACAAGAGCCATCTTGTGAAGTGGTTAAGGCACCAGATTAGGACCTGGGAGAATGTGAGTTTTAGTCCTGCCTTAGGCACAAAGTCAGCTGTGTGGCCTTTGGCCAATCACTTTCTCTCAGCCTTAGGAAGGCTGACAAACCACTTCTAAAAAACCTTGCCAAGAAAGATCATTTTGTGTGTCTGTTGTGAGTAGTAAAGAATATGGTCAAATTTCGGTCCCTTTCAATTTGATGATGCCTAAGAAGTTCGACAGCTATGTTTGTTTCATAGATTCATTTCATCTTTCAGTGTATTGAGTTTACTCTGTTCATGTTTTTTACATTACCTGTTCCCACTAATTCTGCCTTTTCAGCTTCAAATTTTCTTTTCCTGCTTGGCAACATCAGCAACTAGATGTCCCAAAGGCTTTAATGTAGTCATGTTGTAAACTCCATTAGTACTGTAAAATATCCTCAGTCTGCTTCAGAACAATAGCATCCAACTATGTGACTCATCATCCATATATTGTCTATCACAATGTGTATCCATGTGATTATTTGGTTAAAAAAAGGAGTGGTTTCCCATAACCTTCTCAAATGCAGGATGAAATAATGCTACTGCTTTTGTTACTAAAATGATCAGTTACCCCCAGCATCTTCCTATACAGTATCACATTGCCTAATACACCAGGCATCAGGATCTTTGATGCCATTATATGCTCTTGGCATATACTCCAGCATTCTTTGCTCACTTCTGCCAAAACACCCATCACCACCACAATGGGACAATATAGCAGGGCTTGGAAGGCATTGAAATGTGAAGAATACTTTAAAAAAGAAACATCAGACTTTTCCATACTATATAATGAAACATCTCAACACTTCACAGTAAATTAACTAGACTGTCGGTGCTTAGAATTTTTTTAATAAAATAACAAGAAGTAAATTATTAGTCAGTTTATTATCATGTCTACTTAAATAGATAAGTTTGAATTCCTAAAACACACTCCATGAAAAATTGATTTTTTTTAATAATTATTTCCTAATTTTACAGTTATGCTCATGATTGCAAATTACAGGAGCTGATAGGGCTTGAGGGAACTATTTGGGAAAGCCTATTCTAACAAAAGCCGCCTCATAGCAACCTAATAAGCCAGTCCGTTTATAGAAAAAACAAGTCACTCTGGCTTATTATTGTTAAAAACTTTAGCAAGGGGTTTTACATAAAATAGTTGGTTATATTTTCTTGGATCAAAACTCACACTATCCTTGACAATAGGATCATTAATATCTGGAGAAAATAATAGGTTTCCCAACCTTTCAGTATTATTTATTCTTTTGAAGATGGAAGAAACAATGATCTTCCAGGTCATAGTCCTATTGGCTATTCAGACATTGAGAAAGATCATTATTGGTTTTTTAATGGAAGAAACTGGTACATGGGCATCTGAGAAGATTCTGTTTAAAAAAAGATAAAAGGAGTACAGGTTATTCTTTCCCCACCAATGTAAGTGCTGCTCTTTAGGATTCAAACAATAGTTAAATTCTTCCAGAATATCAGCATGAAGGGGCTCAGCCTTCATCACAATTTTAGATTTTTCTTTGATAACTCACACAAAATATATTGTGGCTCCTAGGCACATTCAAGCCTCAATGATCTTCCATTGAGGAGGTGGCTTTTTAGGTGTCCTAAAGTTGTTTCTTATGCCTGTAAACCTTGGAAATCCCTAAATTTGTTGAATCCCCATCTACCCTTTTCTGTTTCAAAGCTATAACTAGATGTGTCTTTTGCATTTAATATTCTAGTTTTTTTAAATAGCATTTGTTGAGGGGGCAAATGAACAGATATTTAATAGAATCTGAGAAGGCAAGAAATGGAAATTTAGCTATTTGATATAATGATCTTGAAGAAAATTCATCTTGCAATGAAAAAAAAACCCTTTGGTGCCAATTGAGAATTATCCCTGAAGAAGTAACAGCTTTTTTCCACCAAGGGGATAAAAAAAATATTTAAAATTCTATCTCCTGATTGTTTTAACTCTGTGAATTAATAGTGAGAAATATAGAATTGTCTTGGTCCTTCTGACATAAGTAACATTGGAAGAAAATAGGAAGTCATAGAATATATTGCTCAGCCTTAGAATTACTACAGCAGTTAGAGGAAATCCACAATTCTCCCATCTCAGCTAGAATAACCACTGGAGTACTATAGTCGAGAAAATTTGAATAGACACAGATTCCTTCTCTCTTATAGGGCTGGCCCACTTTCAATCAAAAGTCATGGAATTTGACTGGAGAAACCCTTATATTGTACAGTATTCCATTTGGTGTTTTCTGCTGAAACCAGTTTCTGAAGTATGGTAAATGCAATGTGACAATTAATGATTTTCCTGCCTCTACACATACAAAGCTATCATTCCCTGGTTTATACCCTTTTTAGGCTGCATTTAATTCAGCCTATTATACTTCAGTCTTAAGTGTCTTCAAACTCAATCCATGTGATTAGTTTATATGAATACAATTTAAACTCACTACAAGTATTATGAAAAGTCGGGTTATGTAAAATAAGACCGGATATTTGATAGGCATAAATGTCCATCTGCTGGGACTAGTCACACTCTGGTTGGCATGTAGGTCTATGGGATAAAAAATGTAGCTGTTGGGGGGGTGGGACAGCCAACCTAACAAGATTTCAGATGGGAGAGAAAAATCTCAATTATCAGGAGCAATCACCCCATGTGTTCTAAATGAATAAATGTGATAATGAAGTTATTAGCTCTTATGTGAACTACTGTATTTCTCAAGAATAGGCTTCTGTGGATATGTCGGTGATTCCCAGTCTTTTTGTTAGGTGTTCAGGAATTTACATAGATACACTTATGTAATGCATTGCATAAGGTGGTTTTCAGAACCTGGAACAAATTTATGCCTAATCTGTGCTTTTCACATTGTTGGGCTTAAACTTCCCATCTTCCTAGTTAGCATAATATCAAGTCCAATATACCCCAGAGGGCAACCAGTTATGAAAGATATTAAAACACAACCAAAAGTCACCAGGCACTATATTGAAGAATTACCTCTTCATTACCTGACTGTCACTTTTATTTGCAGTTCATTTTTCAAAGACCTGCTCTTTATGCTGCTCAAGCTTTTACCTCTTCAGCAAATGACACTAGCCATGCGGATGAGATTTTTCTCTTTTGTTTTTCTTTCCAGCTAACACTTTTGTGTATTCCTGAAATTCAAGACACCTCTGATACTAGTGAGGTACTTATCTGTAACGCCATCACTTTGAGGGATTAAAGCCAGTTACTTGTTACACACTTAGATCAAGAGTTATCTGAGTAGAGAGGCTGCCCTGTTAGGGTTGGGGAAATCTGGTTTTGATCTTGAGTTGTTTTGATTTTCTCTTGAGAGCAAAACCATGTTATTTTAACTCCTGAATAAGGTGGGCTACCTGGCTGAGTCCCTCTCTTCTTTGGCAGAAAGGATTAGAAACTTCTACAGAATCGGCTCTCTATTAAAGCAGAGTGCTCTCCATTGAGTGGCAAGGAATGGAATTGTTTTCAGATTATATGTGTGTGCATGCGTGTCTTTCCCACATCAAAGACTTTGATGGAAGTTGTTCACGCTATTGTCAGGAATGCAGGCATCGGCACAAAGGTGATTAGCAAAATTGCTTTTCTACTAGAGAAGCACAAAAAATTATCAAAGGATTAAGAGGGATAAAAAAGGTTGCATTGAATTTGGGGTGCAGTCTTCTCCAAATTATGCTTCATGGATTTCGCTTCTCTGAAGAAGTAGCAAAGCAAATCAGAGCAAAGAGAGAGAGTGAGAAATGTTCTCCATTTATGACTTTTTAAAAAAGGTATTATTTATAGCTATTAAGATACAAACCAGCCCCAAAGCCATGTCCTCTGGCCTTTTGAACAATTTCCCAGATCTAGTAACTTTATTCATTAAAAAAATTAAGACTATAATGCTCTTTGCTTCCAAACACAGCAGATTTGAAATCTGAAATACATATAACATTCTGACCATAAGAAAAAAATTGAATACTCCTATGAAAGAACTTTGGATCAATAAAAGGTTCAGTAATTTTCTACTGTTGCTCTCTGAGGATCCTACTCTAGCAAGAATCTTATTAGCTAGTCCAACCAAGATATAATTTCTCTTATAGGAATACCTATCATCTCCCAGCTATTCAGCTTCTGTCTCTAGGTGCAACCTTAAATATATTTGAGCGTTTGAAATATTAAGCATAAAGCATAAATTAAGCATAAAGAGAGAACAAGACAAGCAGTGCCTGCACTCCAATTTCCTCTTCTGTATGGGAACAAAATAATCACGTTCAGTTGAATGTGGTTCCACTTTTAGTTTAGATAGAACCTAACCATGTTGGGAACATCCCTGTCTCCTTAATATTTTAAAAGAATTATTGGTCTTAATAAAAAGGGATAAATATTAGTAGATTTTAAAGGTAAGGGAAGAGAGATGTAGCAAAATCTGATGCAGCAAGCTTGATTGGTTAGTGGTTTAGTATCTGCTCCATTCAGTACATTCAATATTACTTCTGCAGTGATTCAAGATTAACTGTAACCCACAAATCAATTTATAGTTTCCACTAAGCAGACTGACATCAAGGGTGATGGGATTAAGCCCTCAGGACATGATAGGATTAGCCCATCTCACCACCTGGCTGGGAAGATTTCATCACCCAGCAAGTTTCAACCAAAGTTAGCTAAGACCCCCCACCCCTTGAGACCCCCTTGAGTCTGACAGCCAATGGGATATATTTCTTGTACAGGAACAGGAAACACTAAGGTACTCTCGGCAGCTCTCCCCCTTTTTTTCACCCAGAAGCTCCAAGGTATGTGACCCTGTCCACCACTAAACCATCTTTCCAAGCAGTCACCATGTTCCCAGTGTCTTTCTTTCCCACTTGGAACTGAACCCAGATGGACATTTCTTCCAACAAAAGGGATGCGGTGGCTCAGTGGCTAAGATGCTGAGCTTGTTGATCAGAAAGGTCAGCAGTTTGGCAATTTGAATCCCTAGGACCGCGTAATGGAATGAGCTCCCGTTACTTATCCCAGCTTCTGCCAATCTAGCAGTTCAAAAGCATGTAAAAATGCAAGTAGAAAAATAGGGACCACCTTTGGTGGGAAGGTAACAGCGTTCTCTGCGCCTTTGGCATTTAGTCATGCCGGCCACATGACCACGGAGACGTCTTCGGACAGCGCTGGGCCTTCGGCTTTGAAACGAAGATGAGCACTGCCCCCTAGAGTACATAATAACTAGCACGTATGTGCAAGGGAACCTTTACCTTTACTTTTAATGTGGATATGCAATTAAGTAATCACCATAATTACAGCAAGTATAATTTTATACATCTGATAAAACATGAGGAGAATAGTTCAAATGTTATATAGACATTCTGAGATAAAATTGTATTTATTTACATAGTGCTTAAGCCAATTGACCGCATTTTTGTAGAGTGGAATACTAACTAAGCATAACATACACAGTTAACTTCAAAACATCATCCTTATTCTTAATATGCTATGCAATTTTTTTTTTACTGAAGAAATTACTAGTTATTCCTTGGGATGATAGTAGCCCAGATTCATTACTGTATTCATATTTTAGTTGGGTTATCCAGACTGAGAGAGACCAGTAAACATGCCAACAGCAGAAAAGTCAGAGAATTCCTGGAAACCTGGCATTGAAATAAAGGAGCCATCAACAAATTGATGGAACTGGATTCACTTTACTCCATTCAGGTAATTCAAACCATACATAACCACAAGTTGATATGATAAACCAATTAGAAAAAAGCTAACACCATTCCCAATCACCAATCAGTTGATACTTTCCAAGAAGCATCCAATGACCAACTAAGAATTCAAATTCTGTACAGACTATAAATATTGTTAAGAAATCACCATGAATTATTGTACTGCGGAAGCCATGCTGGAATATGAGGTAGAATACCCAGAAAAAATTGATCTCTATTTTGGCTCTAATTCTTCTAAGTCTGGAGAAACCCAACTAAAAGTACTAAGTTCCTGGTTTAGGAAAAAGGCTCCTATATAATATATACTTTAAAAATTAATCAAATGAAGTGAAGCAAAGCAGAAGCAGATTAAAAAAAGATATTTGCAAGCACTAGGAGAAAAAGTTTGTGCCTCAGAAGAAATACTTATCCAAGCTATAATTTGCAACTTTTTAAACTTTAGTTTGGATATAAACTAATTTAACACAGTAGAGAAAAAGATTAGTGTCCTGAGAATGCATTCTTTCCAGTACAAAACATATTGCAACATTAAGTGAACATTCAGATATTGTAGTCTTGGCATGAATTTTCTTTTATATCCAGAGAAAATCTGGCACATGAATTAGAACAGGGTCATCATTGTTGTCGAGCTCCAAAGCAGCATTTGTCTGTGCACATATCTTTTTATTGCTGCCATTTCACGTGTAATTTCTTCAATCATGTTAGCATTGGCTGATATTATAGGAAGAAAAATTATATCCTGTATGACTAGAATTAATACAACACTGTAAATCCATGCTGGAAATGAAACCTCTTGCAGAACATTCTCCTTCCATCTGAAGAAAGACTTTATGGCAACAGAGATTCTATTTACAATTCATTATATTTAACAAGTCAGATCATATCCAAAGAGAATCCTGATGAACAAAAAGAGTGCCAAGTCTGAAACACAAAACTAAACTCACTCACAGCTTACCTCTCAGGAGACATTTTTTTCCCAGCCATTGAGGCATCTAGATAATCTTAGACTTTTACAATAAACTCCTCTAGACAGCAATAGATGTAATTTTAGCTATAAGATCGATCTCTCTTGGAAATAGGTACCATGTTCTTGTACCAAAGAATGATATTTTCAAAAAAAAAATATTAAGAAAATCATGCTCTTGCTCAGTTGACCAAACTTTGACTACAATGTGATTTTAAAATAAGAAATGAGAACTGGTCTATTGCTGCCTCCAGTGTTCCTGATGTTCACTGCTCTGTCATTTGCTCCCATAACATGAGATAGTGCCCTGGCATTTGTTTTTGAAATCCAACTATGGTAACCCAACTCTTCCCAACAGATATTCTGATATGGGAAGTGAGATAGATGAAAATAAAAATAGGCAAGAGGATGACACCAAGAAACTTCAATAGCATATATAGGAGGGAAGTTTTCATATCTATGACGTTTCCTGTTTGAATCTTATTCTCCATCCCATTTTTCCTATCAAATTCAGGAGATGGTTTTTTAAATACCTCTAATGGCTGATATTATTGATACAGTAGTTTGGCCTGAATAGGGCATATCAGCTATATTGTAGATTAAAATACATGGGCTCAAATGATTAAAATCAGGCACAATGGTGAATCATTGTATAACCAATAGAATTAAACTGTATTTCAGTGGAAGATGGTCTTTAATCCAATGTTACATACATATCACCATGGCTCTTTAGGAGTCGTTCCCTGATCTGAAAAAAGACTCATTTGTGAGCTGAAGTACAATCAAGAACTGTATCGGCCATTTGTGGTGGATGGGAAAGAAGGAAAGTGAAAGCTGGATGCAGATCCATTGCTGATTATCATCATATTAGTTCTTTTTTGTCAGCAAGGTTTCCAGCTATGTGAAAAGGTTATGAAGCACCCATTTGCATGCAGAAATCCTTAAACATTTAGGAATACATTCGTTTGCATCTTTTATATGCAAACAACAATCTTAGCTGGGCTGGGGCATTGTTTTTAATAGGTATTATGGCATACATCCTTACACATTCCGAAATCTCTCAAAATTGCCCACATTAAAGAGAATTATGAGGAAAGGATATACCTATATTCTAAAAATAAAAGGTATTTACATTTGACTCAGCAGGACCAGTTCCTGAGTCTAGGTTGTCCCCTTTCATTTCTCAGATGCATTCAATGAATAACATAACAAGGTGTTAACAATATACTATGATCATTTAAATCCAAATTCTTCTGGTAGGAGATTAAGAGGAACACGATTATCCACAGCTGCATCTTCATTAGTTCTCTGCCATTGGTGGCACCAGTTTCTTACCTCACTTGATGAGAAATTCATTTTTATACAATGGAGAGGAAGGGCAGCTTTCTCTAGAGTTGTACCTGGAATATGAAGAACATATTTCTTTATTATATAGTGCTTTAATAGACAACTTCTCCAGCTTGGAATTTGTCAGGACTATTGTGATTATTATATTATGAGCAAGTGATAGAGGAACTCTGTTCTACAATTGTATTGTTTCAGTGAAGAATATTAAATTGATCAACATCTACTTTATTGTAACATTTTCAGAATATACTGTTTACCACATTAATAACTGAACTGAAAAAAATGGTCCAATAGTATAAATGATGAAGGTCTGTGGTCTAACAAATATACCCCACTTGTATACTAGACAACATATAATACCACCTTGATTTATTGGTCACATCAGTGGTAGAGGTTATATATAAGCCAAATGACTGGGTTCATGCTAAGCCAAATCAAAAAATTATGATACATAAGGATCATATATGATATACAAGGGTACCAGTCCTTGTAGCAGGTAGTCTGAAGCAATCCCACAAAACTCTAGTTCACATAAAGCAAATTTTAATATACTGTACAAAGTAAATTTCTTTTAGAATAGTTTGCCAGGTGTTGGAACACATTCTTGATCATGTCTGCAAAATAAAGGAAGTCCAAAGTAAGATCATAAATACAGTCGTGATTTCATTTACCAACAGCTTAACAACCAAGTTGTCTGTCATAATTGTGGTCACTACATGAGAAAAATTATTTCTTATATAATTATTAAATTATTTAGTGCATTTGTTCTTGATCATGGTTAGCCTTTTTTAATCCGCCTTTTCAATTTTTGCTTTTTGCTAATAATGCTAGTTTCTTAACATTCTTCTGTTCTTATTTCTCTGTTGTATTAGGGCAGCATACTTTGTTCCACAATTGATTTTAATTCATTATGTAGGAGTTGCTATTTGTTCTAGTGTTTTCCTATGAGTTAAATATTTTTAAAACTGCATTAAAAACTGGAAAAATGTATGTAAACAATATTACAATTTTAAAAATAAAAGTAAATATTTAAAATTTATTAAATGTGTTAAAATTGTATATTTATATGTAAGTATGTAAATAAAGAATGTCAATAATGTAATCTAAAATACTGCTTTACACATCAAATTGCAAAAGTACAAAAAAAAGAAAGAGGTTTGTAGGTTTGGTTGGTGTTGCTGTTGTTATTTAATGCTACTTTTTCTATTATCTTCTTTGCCACTCCTTTGCTTCGATTATAACTTTATTACCATAAATGAATTACATTCAAATAATGTTAGAGATATCCTGCCCTCTGCTGATAGATAGTTTGTAATTGCTTTGTTGTCCATAAGCAATTTGCAATATAAAAATACGACACATGATAATAGGCCCTTCTGAAAGAGATGCTCATCTGTATCACAAATCAAATTAAAGTATCTATGATGAGTCTCCAGCTTTGCTTGAACAAAGGTATGGTGAGGGCTCATTATGTTTTTTAGTAATTAACTCCTTTTCTCAAATTGCTCTTCACTCTTAAGGAATTTTTTCCTAACACTCAATAGAATTTTGTGTTCTTAAAACCTAGACCTTGTTACTGAAATTTCATCTTCTGTGCTCCAGAGCATGGGTCCCCAACCCATGGGTCATGGCCCACTACTGGGCTGTGAGCCATTTGGAACAGAAGAAATGGCCGGCGAGCATGCGCACATCCCCATTTGTACAAACAGCGGGTGAGCGGGTGTGTGCATGCTCCATTTGCACGAGCCCACCAGCACAAATGGAGCTGCACGCATGCACACTTGCTGGCCACTCACATGGAACCATTCCCTTCCCCCCCCCCTTGCCAGTCTGCAAAGCAGGAAAGGTTGGGGAACTCTGCTGTAGAGTAATAAAGAATAGGTCTTCTTGTTCTTCTATGTGACTTTCTGTCAGATACATAAATAATGATGTTGTATTCTCCCTGTCTTCTGGAAAACCAGTTTTTCCAAAGATGTTTTCTCCATTAGTAATGAGAATACCAACACAACAGAAAAAGTCTATGACAGAAATTTTCTTTTTAAAACTCTCGGGATTTAATTCTAATATGGAAAGATTGCTTACCAGTGCAGCTTATGTGACATGGATATCACAAGGGCATTCCCCTCATTGTTCATGTGGACCAGCTGCTCTTTCTGGATGGTCTTCAAGAATAGCGCCATACAGTGACTCTGAGAAGATTCTTTCATTCCAGGACAGAGCACAACTGGCACACCAAGAGCAGTAGCAATAGCACTCTCTGGCCAGTTTACAACATCAGCATATTGCCTCCAACAATCTGGGTCCTCATTTTACCAACGTTGGAAGGATGGAAGGTTGAGTCAACCTTGAGCCCCCTCAGGATCGAACTCCAGACTGTGGGCAGAATTTACCTGCAATACTTCATTCTAACCATTCTGCCACCAGGGCTCCTAGCTGAACCTGTGCAAAGACTACAGCTGCCACCTGTTCATTGAGCAGGAGCTGAGGATCCAGCAAAACACCCATGTTGCACACAGATCCCAAATACAGCATGGTCCCATTTAAACCTAAAAATAACAAAGCCCTGGAACTAAGAGAATCAAATCTCCAAAGCCATTCTATCTTGCTATGGATGAACCTGACATTCTTCCTTACCCCAGCCAGATCCCAACAATCCAATCAATTGCAATTCTTACTCTGTTTTAATTGTTTTCAAGTTTATTTAATCCTATTTCTTTTTTATCCATTTTTATTAGTTTATCACAATAAAAGACAAAAGAAAATAAAAATAATGTGAAACTAGGGGAAGCAAAAGGGAAGAGAAGAGAGTGTGGTGTAGAAGGGGAAACAGAAAAAAAGTATTGACTTCTGTCTCTTTTTAGCAAAGTAGAAGATAATAACATTACAGCCTCAACTTTTTATTTTTACACAGTAATACTAGCTATTTCTATAACAATGAACTATCTAATCAGTAAAACCAACATCAAAGTTTCATTTTTTCCGTCACAAGCACAAAATCCACAAGTGGTTCCCAAATGGAATCAAAATTAGATATATTCCTTTCCTTAAATAAAGAAATCAAGTTAATCTATTTAATCCTAATTCTGTAAAGATCTACAGTTTCTTAAAAGTTATCATGAAGATGCGTATCCATTTTTGTTTGCGCTTGTCTTAGCATTTACACTTTGGTATATAATTTGCCACTATTTTTACAATTTAA
Organism: Pseudoxyrhopus heterurus; assembly: GCA_032468235.1. Lineage (NCBI taxonomy): Eukaryota > Metazoa > Chordata > Lepidosauria > Squamata > Pseudoxyrhopus > Pseudoxyrhopus heterurus. The sequence goes on along the minus strand of JANHJO010007563.1, from coordinate 207,414 downwards.
CTTCCTAAAATGCATTTTGTACATAAATTATCTTCAATTCAAATGTATATACTTTCTAGAAAAAAATCAAAAATTAATTAAACAATTCAGAAATCTCTCAATAGCAAAATGTAATAAATGTTTTTGTTGAATTTGGCATTTCCTATTAAACTAGAGGATATGCCTCAGGTAATTTGCCTTTTCCACCATTCCCATTTTCATGGATTATACAATCAACCACAAAACAGTAAATCTCCTCCATGACCCTTATTTGTCCTTACATCATTCTTGAGTCCATGGAAGCCTATTCTGAATAATCTGTATGTACATGCTATGGCAGTAATTCATTAAAAATATTTAATTTGAATGAAAAGAAAGTGTGTGGCGTATTAGCCTATGGCTAAGATCTACTCTCAATTATGTTAATATAAAGATGACTCTGTTTCTGCTATTTGTGTCCCCATTCCTTAAATAAAATTGCCACATACCCTTTTTAATGCATATTTTCCAAGAGAAAGAGAAGTAGTGTATAACATACCCTGATTTCAAATCTGTGGCAACCGTTTAGTGAAGTACTGCCAGAGTTTGCCAAGCCAGCTCTCTAAACTTGTCGCCATGGAAACCTACCTCTGCATAGAGATGTAAGGAGTTATTTTGAGAAAGGGCTGCAATAATGCATTTCTTTTTCTTTCTGTTTTTGATCACTATAAGCTACAGTTAAGAGGCTATAATAATCACCATAATATGTAGTTGAACCAATTATGGAGAAATCCTATTTTAAACCTTAATGTAAGGATAATAAACATCCTTTAACCAGGTTAGGGAGAAGAAATATTGCAGGAATGGCAAGCAGTGAGCAGGTTAGATGCTGGCAGTACGATGAGTCAAAACCACGGCTGAAAGAGTGATGTTTAATGAAGTATAAAATTGTTTAATCTAGCATCTTTTTTCTTCCTTCCTGGGAAGATGCTAGATGACACTCAAACTACTGTCAGAGCCTTGGGCCTACCACTAATCAATACAGCTTCTCTAGTCAGAAGATAATAACTAAGGCTTATAACCCTGACTGCTCTTTAAAAGGCCAGATCCTGAAGATGAAACTCAAATACTTTGGCCACCTCATGAGAAGGAAGGA
>JANHJO010007563.1:175275-192317 GCA_032468235.1 Pseudoxyrhopus heterurus | reverse complement strand
TGTACACTGAGAGCATATGCACCAAAGACAAATTCCTTGTGTGTCCAATCACACTTGGCCAATAAAGAATTCTATCTATCTATTCTAAATGAGAGATGGATCCAAGCACACACATCCCTTCCTGGCACACTCCTAATGCAGACTGGACATCTCTGCAGGCTATTTGCAAGAAGAAAATACCACACTGAAGTGAGAGGAGAAGCAACATAAGAGCAGAATGACCAGACAGGTCGCTACAGAAGGTTATTCTTTGCTAGCAGAGGAACAATTCCTCTATTAGGGCTAGATTTTTGGCGTCATGGGTCTTAAATAAAATAGCATTTCTTTCTTTCTTTACTTTCTTTTTCAGATCAATTACGGTTTTGATTCCCAGGTTTTGAGTGATAAAATCCAGTTTCCTTTCTTCTATCCAATGCTCCCGACTGAAGGGCTTCAGTACTCAGGGATGGTGAAACTGGTCCTCCATTTCAGGTGGACCTTGGTGGGTCTCCTTGCACCAGACACTGAGAGTGGACAAAGATTCATGAGGACATTGACTTCCATGCTAATAAATAATGGCATTTGCCCAGTTTTATCACAAACCTTTCCCTTAGCTTCTTTGAAAGTATTCATAGACTTCCCTCTTTACCACAATTGGAGAAAGGTGAATGTCTTTATTTATGGTGTAGACATAAATACATTCCAGATAGGGGTTATGCTTATGCATCAGGTGTTTGAATTGCTTACTGAACCTCTTAGAGGGAAAGTCCTGATCATCACAACCCGCTGGGACTTCACTATTTATTTGAGAAGTGAGTATTTTCCCACTAAATACCTCCATAGTATTTTTTCCTTTCTTATGAAGAGAAATCAAATGGGAAAGTATGGTGGTTACCAGCAGTTTGCTTCTTTCATGTTTCATCTTTCAAAGAAGGCCTTCCTATGTTCTTACACCAAGGATGCTTTTTCAGTGAAAGTCTGGAGACGGTGCAGGGAGAGAGAAGAACTGGAGACTCTGAGGAAAGAGGAGATGGATCCGATCCTGACTCTGGACAGCTATTTCATTTACAACACAATCTGGGCTTTGGGACGAGCTATAAATGCTGTTTATTTATGCAAACTTAAGAGGATAACTTATAAAAGGGATCAAAACTTGAAAACTCCAATGCTGAAGGCATGGCAGGTATTTATTTTATATCACACAGCAGTTGAGGATTAATTTTAAATTGTAAGAACTGCGTAATTATTCTGACCATAGTTATAATGTGTCCTGAATATAAAAATTAAGTTGAATTCCAACTTTTGCTTTTTGTGAATATTGTGATCTATCCATAATTGTGGTTCGGCCTTTGTCTGCTGCTAGGCTGACGATGATCTTATCCTTTTCTGGTGGCAGCTCTACCTCTGCTGTTAGTTGATTCTGTTTTTCTCTTTTTCTGGTCTGTGGAATGTTGGTTTGTCTGGTGTTATCTTAGATCTCTGTGGGAAGTCCAGTGGTTTTAAATGCTCCTTCTAAGGTTGCAAATAATTCCAGATGATTGGCATCACCTGTGTTATGGTTTGAGGCCTTTCTGTAGAAACCTGTGTTCTGCAGTGGACAGTGGATGGCTGGACATATTGACTATCCAACCAGGTTCTGTTTCTTCTGTCAACAAAAGCATGTCTCAACATGTCTTTCATGAAGGGGTGTGGCTACATGTTTTCTATGCATACACCATTTATTCCTCTAAATTCCACACATAATCTCAATGATCCATCTTTTTTCTCCTTGAATAGCAAGGGAGCTTCCACTTGGAATTTTGCAGCCTGAATGAAGCGCCTCTCTAAGTTTTTTATCGATGTAGTCTCTCTGTCCCCCTTTTCCTTTGGGGGTCATTGAATACATTGTGGGCTTTGGGAGTTTTGCCCCGGTAAGATCTCAATGGCACAGTCCATGGGCCAAAGGGGAGGTAGGACGTCACATTTTTTTCGCTGAATGCGTCTGCTAAGTTCAGATATTCATGGGGAATGGATTGTGCTTTAGGTGCCAGCTCAGAGGCTGCTTTTGTGTGCTCAGATTCCCCCCTCTCTCTGCTGGCTGGGCCCACCAGGATTTCTTTTGGGATTTTTTGGAGCTTTTCCTGTTATGCCCACATATCTCTCCTTCCCCAATGCATGATGGTCTGTAGAGATTCAATGCATGATGGGTTTCCACTTGGTACACCAGGCTAATTGGCAGATTCTGCCAATTTAAGGCATAGCAGTTCAGTTAGGTAGGAGGCAGGTAAGGTTCCCACAATGAAGCCATTGACCTGCTCAGATCTTATGGTTTGGCGTAACTTCCTCACTTGCAGTCCCAATTTCCAGACCGTCTGCAGCCTAACTAAGCATCGGGTGCACCCTAAAGGCATTAAGGGATTTTATGGCCTCTTTCATCCCCGAGTGGGGTACAACAATCTCCACTGGAGCTGACAGGGGGATGATGGTTACCATTGGGTCATCTTCCCCCTTGCTATTGCTCTTATAAAGGGTCAGCTGGGGATCATCTTCAGTCAAAATTCCCTCCCCTTTGCTACTGGGGCGGGAGAGAACTCTATGACTTTATGTGCCACTCACATTTTCTCCTTCCCTGTTTGGTCAGATTTTGTGGCTTTGTTAGGCTTTTAGCCCTCAGGGTTGAGACGGGTACTGGTGCTGAGCAGGCTGCAGCTCAGTGGCCCTCTTGGCTGCATAGGAAGCATAGACTTGATTCTGGGGTTGAGTTTGAGGACTTTGATCTGCAATTTGGTTTTTTTTCTTTTTCTGTCATGTCTCTGGGAAATACTAACTGTGGTAGTGGCCATTTTTTGCATGTGCTCTGATGTTCCAGCTGTTCATTGAGGTTTGCTATGGTGTCCTTTATTAACTCCAACTTTCCATCGCTCTCCTTTTTTGCATTAATTTCCTCTGCTCATTTCTTTTTTGATGTCTTTTTAAAAGCTTATCGGCAAATAGTTTTTTCTCCACCTCTTTCTTCTTGGACTCAGTCTAAAAAAAGTGTGTTCTGTGTATATTAAGCTGACCCTTTTATTTTTTAGGCTGCCCTTCTGCTCCAGGACAGTCTTTACCCAGAATGGGTCTCATTTTTTGGCTAAGAATCCCTTTAATTCTTCTTCCCTGGCTCAAAACTCTCAGTAGAATCACAGATAACAAAGGATCTCATCACATAGAAGCATATGAGGAAGCCTCTTTGGGTCAAGAAGCTAAGCAGGCTAAGGTCAGATCAGAAGATAAAGGATTGGACTCAGAAAAAGTCTGAAAGCAGCAAGAATGAAGGATGTTCCATAAATCATTCCATAAATGTTTCATAAAATTGCAAGGACATTACCTTAACTGGTACAAGAGATCCTAATTCACAGTGAAGATCTGGGGTTTCTTCTCCATGCAAGTGGTCCATATAACATCTCAATGCAGTGTTTCATAAGCACAATCTATTTGTAGAGGAAAGGCCCCATAGTCATCTTCAAAGATTTTTCTCTTTCTATCTGCCCATTGACATGCACACCACTTGTTTACAGTATTCTTGCTGTGCAGGGCATTTGATTTCATTTTGACCTCATTGGCAGAATTTCTTCAGTGTGCTTGTGTACAACATCTACTTCTAGAGCCGTGGTGGTGCAGAGGTTAGAATGCTTAGTAATTAGTACTTAGCTGCCAGCTGCCTGCAATTTGGCAGTTCAAATCTCACCATGTTCAAGGTTGACTCAGCCTTCCATCCTTACGAGGTGGGTAAAATGAGGATCCAGATTGTTGGGGTCAATAGGCTGACTCTGTAAACCACTTAGAGAGGACTGTAAAGCCCTGATAAGCAATATATAAAAATAATGCTATTGCTATTGCTTTCAGGTTTTAGCTTTGGACCTCATTAGTTTACCCTGGATGTACCCTTTGCTATACTTCCCATTAGTTTCCCAAATTCTGCAGTGACAATTATGAATGGAAAAGATAAAGAACATCCTTGACCATCCTCATTTTCCAAGTCATTTTTGGTTCTTCTAAGAAGATTTTTATTCTATATTCCTCAGTACAGATCCTTCATGCCGGTTCCTATGGAGGTGTCTTGCCAGAGAGCTTTTTGTGTCTGTGTAACGTTGCCCATTTTCTCTTCAATTCCAGCTTCATCCTTTCCTTCGAACCTCTCAGTTTTATAATAATTCCATTGATGGGGTATATTTGGATGGGAATGGAGATCTGGTAGCAGACTTAGACATTGTGAACATGGCAGTTTTCTCCAATATCAATGTTAGCAAAGTGACAGTTGGGAGTCTAGAAAGAGTGGGATCCTCGGATTTCAAGTTGATCATGAACCAGAATGCTATTGTAAAGATGGAAATGCTAAACAAGGTGGGGAAAATACTTTTCTTCTTTTCTTCTTAAAAAGATCTTACTAATAGTATTGCAGAATTGGGATGGGGATGGACTTGGAATGTTATCTCAGTTCTCCCAGAGTGAACGGAGAGAGAGGGAGGGAGAGATTGGGTTAGATAAAAATATTCTTAGCTGTTCCAGTTAACTTTTATCAATCTTCCACAAGGGAGCTAGATTTAAATCAAGGGATAAAATGACTGATTTTGCCAAAGCAGAAATCCTCTTTCTCTTCAGTAGGTACACTGAGGATTTAAATTAAAAATTGTACGGTAGCAAATATTAGAAGAGAAGAGAAGCAGGCAAATACCAAGAAGCCAAATAGGTTTGATGAGCTCGAAGTTTCTTGTAGATTTCAAATTTAGCAAATGTAAGCCTTGAACTGGAGGTGCCCTTCTTTTTACATATTTCAGTATGCTGTATACAATAATTCACGTTATGGATGTTATTTCTCTTCCTCTCTCTGCCCAGCCCCTGCCCCCTTCCAGATGTGTGGAAAGCTGTCCTCCTGGATTCACGAAGGTGGCTCGGGAAGGGAAGCCCATCTGCTGCTACAATTGTCGTCCTTGTGCAGAAGGATCCATCTCCACCATGGAAGGTGGGTAAAAGCGGGAGAAAGGAGAGGACTTTGGGGAGGACCTGAGATTTTACATGAATGTGCATTTTGAAAGACTTGGCCGCTATGGGTCCCACCTCTTTGAGTCTTGATCCAGTTACACATTTATGTCATAGTGAATTATAAGAAATGATCTGGAGGTTAATCTGGTATATGGATCAAGCAAACAAAGATGGATAAAGATGCAGGATAAGTCTGGGTTGAATATTGTAAGAAAGATGATATCTCTTACTCTTTATCTTTTACAAACACATCTTCCATTTTTTTCAAATTACTACTTACTTCATTGCTCTGATTAGTGAGTGTTCCTAGGTTCCAGAATATAATAAGCAAACTTTGATTGGATCTTTGTAAGAGGATTGATCCAATTCTTGCAAGTGTCCAAATGATTAATTCTTTGCTAAAGAAGTCTCATAGAGCATCTTTGCTGTGCTCTTTATTCTATTTGGGACTGGGCAGCCTTATGTAATAATCCTTTGACTGCTCCCTCTGTTCAGGTAATGTCTTTTTTTTTGTCAACTTCAGGTGATTCTTATTTATTGATTGATTGGTTGATTGAATTTTTAGGCCGCCCAACTCCCGAAGGACTCTGGGGCGGCTTACAACAACCAAAATAACAATCAACACATGAGAAATAGAAAAGTGAACCAAAAGTTAAAAAATTTAAAAATACATTCCTCTTAATAAAATCTCCCATCAACACAGATAGTAAAAAATATTCCATCTGGGAGCAAATCATCGGCCCCAAGACTGCTGGCATAGCCAGGTCTTGATGGCTTGGCGGAAGGCCAGCAGGTCGGGGACGGTCCGGACCCCTGGGGGTAGTTGGTTCCAGAGAGTCGGTGCAGCCACAGAGAAGGGTCTCCCCGTGGGCCCACCAGCTGACATTGCTTAGCTGATGGGACCCGTAGGTGGCCTATCCTGTGGGACCTAACTGGGCGGTCGGAGACATACGGTGGTAGGAGGTGGTCTCGCAGATAACCCGGTCCTAAGCCGTGTAAGGCTTTAAAGGTCATATTGGAATTTATCTGGTATTAGGCCAAAAAATGAAAATGAAAATATTGAACGTTAGCAAAGATAAGTAAAGGTAAAAGTAGATAGAAATTTTAAAATGCCAGCAAATAATGTTGCAATCACATATAATCTCCCACTATGTAGGAAATAAAAAGGGATAACTAAGATCAGAATATACATATGGTTCATTCCTACCTTGATTACCAAAGGTAATAATTGTAATATGCTATAATAGTCCATTTTATATGTTGTATTGATTTTTACAAGAATCCCCAATGATACTTATTTAAGATTTCTTTAAAATCTCCTGTGATGAAACATTCAGACTATTCCCAGGCAATTATTTATTTTTTTCCAACTGTTTTCTTGATGTTAACTTTCACTTTTATTTAATACCAGGCTTTAAAATACTGGAAATTTGCCCTTTCCCCCAAAAATAAATGCATTCTCCTTCTTTTTATATAACAGTTAATTCCTTTTTATCAGCTTTATTGTTATTCTATGAATGCTTATTTCTCAGAGATTGAGGCAAAGTTTAAAAAATAAGGTTGAGGCTGGATTGTTGGGCCTACTGACCTTTTCCCACCCAGCAATTTTTTCTGTCCCAGTGCAGAATGACAATAGAGCCCCTCGGACCGAACCCAGTAGAATTATCTGTTGACACCACAGCAGATTTAGAGCAATTTTCTCAGTCCCCCAAAGCATCTTGCAGCAGAACCAAGCACGACTTCCCCACTCACTCCCTTTTCTGTTGTTGTTGTTGCTGCTGCCGTGGCTGTTACTGTTTGTTTCCATTCGCTCCCTTTTATTCTCTGTTTCTTTCCCCCATTCTTGACTCTGACAGGGGCTCTCTTTTGTGCATAACAAGCCCTTCTGATCTCCATGAAAGGCTAGCCCATGTCATTCTTCCAGATCATCATTGTATGACATGTTTTTATATCAGCCTGACAAAGGAGCTATTTGATCAGGGGGTATGGTGTGTGATTGTAAGAAATTCAGCTTGCTGGTGGCAACCATTGTTCCCCAAAGCGGCTCCCTGACCCCATTCCATTCAAGGGAAAACTCCCTTGGAGTGGCCCCTATTCATTGAGAAACACCAGTCCACAGTCTCACTCTAGGAGCATGTTCAATTCAGAGGCATGTCACTGATATTGCCCATTGGCCAGCATTTAACCCTTTTGCAGGCATTAGATTTCCAGGACAACAACTGTTATCATAGCGATGGTCTCAAGGGGTTAGCAAGGCATTCCAGCTCATTTTGGCTCACTTTATCTTGAAGAAATTGAGCCTCTTTTTCGAGTCAGGTTGGACGATCATTTGTCCGCTGCTTTTCCATCCTGCAAGGCTGAGTTTCATGCTCCCACCAGAAGAGCTGAAAGCGTTCCACGATGAATCAGTAAATAGCCCAGTGAATAAGCATTGGGCTAAAAAGCAATTTAAAAAAAACAGTTTGTATTTCATAAAAAGAAACTCAAACATCCTGTAGAGAACGCTATTTGTGTTTAAACATACAGTTATCCTGATCCAGCAACCGGTAGGAAAAAGCGCTCTAATCCTGGTACAAACTTTTCCACCCAAAGAAGCTGAGCCATTCATTGGGGGGGGAGCATTTAATCCAATGTGTTTCTCACATTGATAGAGCTACTGCTGACCAGTGAGGACTATAAGGATTCAAGCACCTGTATGAGGTGTGAACCCACAACGTATCTCCAGATTACAGTAAATTGAATGTCTCCTAAATATTTCTTTGTGCGCTTTAGACAGTAAGCAAATGTATTCACAATGTAAGCTGCATGAAGACAATCTTACACCAATTTTGAATAGGTAGAATATAAGAATTAAGATATATAAGTACATTAGCAAACAGACAGTCATATCTATAGTATTTTTATATTAGTTAATTATAGACTAAGGTGTTTTTTTTCTGTTTTCCTTATTTCCAGGACCACCTGTTACAATTACAACATGCCTTATTCTTCAAAGGTAGCTAAGCAAAGACCAAAAGAGATAACTCATCTTCCAAGGAACACAACTGATTTCACTTCCAGTTTGGCTTATGAAGGATAGTGGATCCTAACAGGGTCTAATACATGGGGCTTGGTGAAGAACAGCCTTTTCTGTTTATTGTTAAAAATACCTGCAGCATGCGTTTCACACTCCTAGAACTTCTTACAATATCAAAAATATAAGATTGCCCTTGTGGAATTGTAATTAGAGTTATGTAATAATAATATGAAATTAATTTACAATCATTTTGATGACCCAACATTCTTTATGTAGAAATCTGACAAGATACAGTACAAATAACGGAAAAAATAAAAATAATCAAGCATTACTACTCTAATGCAAAAATCAATATATGTATTTTAAATATCCTCCATGCCATTTACACCATATACTGTATTCAATTGTTTCTTTAGCTGGGTATTTTACAAATAATAGAGTATATGCTTAAATTCCAAGGACCAAGCAATTATGACAAACGACCTTAACTATTTTCCAAATAAAGAATGTCAGCTGATTGCTGTTAATTTAAAAAAAAGCTTTGTTTTTCAAGGCATTTTTCAGAGTTCATAGAAAAACAACAAGATAAAATATAATGTGTTTTAATAATAATCTGTCAGGTAAAACAACAGATACAAAAACAACACATTAAAAAGGAAATATAAAACATTATACAAACCTGAGACAGAGAGCGGATAAGAATGGCTACCTCAACAATGGAGCTATCTAAGCATGTCTCCGGTTCCCTGGGAGTCCCAGGCCTGATGACATATCTAGGTCTTGAGGGACTTCTGAAATGTCAAAAGGGATGGGACTAATCTAATTTCAGGGGGAAGCATATTTCATAAGGCAGGTGCCACGGCAGAGAAGGCATGTCTCCTGTGATCCACCAAATGTAGGCCCCTAGCTGATGGTATCTGCTGCATACTTTCTCTGCCAGATCTAATGGGGTGGGTTGATTTGACTGGGGAGTGGTGGCCCTTCAGATAGCCCAGTCCCATGCCGTAAAGGCATTTAAAGGTTAAAAGCGGCACCTTGAATTGGACCCCAAAACAAACTGGCAGTCAATGCAACTCAGAGCAGAGGTGTTGCACATGCTGTTTTAGGAATGCACATAACTGCCCATGCTGCTGCATTGTCTACCAGCTGATGAACTCTGTCCATTCAATGGCAGCCCCATGTACAGCACATTACAGCAGTCCAATTTGGTGGTGACTATAATCGGGGCCTGATGATCCAGGAACAAGTGCAACTGGCACACAAGACAAAGTTTAGCAAAGGCCCTCCTAGTCATGACTGCCACCTGCTCATCAAACAGAATTGTGAGACTAGGACAACCCACGATAGTTCATTGGGTCTGTCTGGTACTTCTCTAGTACCAATGATGGCATAGTCTTGGAAGCAATAGGCCCTAAAATCCAGAGCCATTCAGTTTTGCTAGGATTCAGCTGTAGCTTATTGTTCTCTATCCAGACCCTCACAGCTTGACACCAGGTTGAGATGTTCACAGCATCACTTAATTGTCCAGAAGTAAAGATATAATTGGGTATCATCAGCATATTCATGATACCTCATCCTATGGCAATGAATGAGCTCACCCAGCAGCCTCATATAGATGTTAAAAAGTGAAGGGTAACCCTGTAGCACTCCCATACTAGGAGCTGAGGGCAGAACCTCCTCCACAAGCATCATGATTGGAATTAACCTTGAAGGAAGGAGACAAACCAGCAAAACTCTGATCAACTCCCAATCCTCTGAACCAATCCAGAAGGATATTATGTTAATGGTATCAAAAAACACTGTGAGGTCAAAGTAGGGCAAGGATGGATGCACTACCTCCAACCTGCCCATGCCAGAGGTCATCCAAAAGCTGAACCCTGGTAAGATGCAGTGACTTTTGGGTGGGTAGGTCCCTATCATCTTTAGTGTTGGGTAGGGTTACACACCCCTGCATTGGCCCTTGACGATCTTCAGTCATAGCAACCCCAGACAGACCTGGTGTGTAATCTGGAGGTCTTCCTGGACTCAGGCTCCTGCTTGAAGAGCAGGTGGCAGCCATGTCTAGGAGGACCATGTCTAGGAGGACCTTACACATAACTGTATTGTGTGCCAGTTATGCCCTTTCCTGGCTAGGAAGGCTCTCCATTCAATCATCTCCATTTGGACTCCTGAAATGCACTCTACATGGGCTATCCTTGAAAAGTATCTGGAAGCTTCAGCTGGTATAGAATGTAGCTGTACAAACAATTTTGGGTACCTAGAGAATGGCATATGTAACATTTTTGCGGCGGGAGCTGCATTGGTGACAGTTTGTATCCAGGTCCAATCCAAGGTGTTGGTTATAACCTTTAAAACCTTATATGGCATGGTGCCAGGCTACCTACGGAATCATCTTTATCCCATTACATCAGCCCATCCCATCCAATCAGGCAGGGAAGGTATGTTGTGAACCCTACCAACTAAAGAATATGGACTGAAAGGCTCCAGAAAAAGAGCCTTCTCTGCCATTGTCCCCACCCTGTAGAATATTCTATGGACCACCTAAAATGCTTCTGAAACATCTACATTTTGATAACTTGCCTCCTAAATTGCTCATACTTTTACATCTCCTGGAACTTGGTCAAAGCAAGGAGTAATACAGTACTGGTGATCATGGGAAGGCCCAAATACTGAAACTGCTATAGGAGACTTACCCAGAATACCTGAACACCAGACATTCCATGTGATCAAATAACAAGAATGTCAAAGGGCTTGTGTAGCCACTGGAGATCCTTTGAGTCTGTAGTATCATTCCCTGCACTTTCTCTGAATGCTCAGTTTACCGCTGATTTTGAATCCAGTATTGCTCTTGCAAAGTCAGAGAGGTGCACTAGCCAGGAATGCCTTTGATTTCATCTGGTGCATCAGCTACATTCATTCTTGGGATAGAAGGTTTGGCCACCTCTCGTTTAGATGACTATTTCATGGCTGCCTTCACACAACTGGCTAGACTAAGCTACAATAGTGACAGAAAGAAAGGAAAGTTGTGTTTTTGGGGATGGGTGAGGGGGATAGGCCCTTGCCATTATAGATGATTAACAACACATTGAATTGCTCTAGAAACCAAATGGTAACCAGTGCAGAGTGCAGAGTATCAGTGTTTCTTAGATGTGCCATATGGTGATTAAGGTACAACCATAAGTACACATGCCACTGCATTCTACATCAGCTGTATTCTTCAAGGATGATCCATGGAAAATGCATTGCAGTAATACATTCAAAATTGGAATTATATTTTATTGAGATAGACCATAATAAGAATATTGCAACCCGATTATTCTTTATCACCCTATTTTACATCCCAGTGAATCAGAGAGGTTCTATAAATCTTTTCTGAATATTATTTAGCTTCACTCAAGATGATATCCCTATTCGTTCCACTGATGAATCATGTCAAACATTTATGCAGCAAAGCTTAACTTGTGGCCATTGTTCTCAGAAGAATTTGAATGTACTTTGAATATTTTCTCTACTGAATTATCAGGGGAAAAAGCTGCAAAGTTTATTTATTTATCAAATTTCTGTATCACCCATCTCACTTATGTGACTCTGGGCAGTTTATAAATAAAAACAGTAAAAGGTAACTGTAAGAGTTAGTTATTATTACTTATCATTTGAAATGACAAAAGCAATACAATTTTTATTTAGAATTCAGGCTGCTGATAGACAGTTATTTATTGACACAATTAAATAATTTTCAGTTTTATGATTGTGCTACTCAGCTATATAAATCAGAGATTTCTGTAACTGAACCGCAAATTACAGAAACAATTCAGTTTATGAACTTTGGGAAACCCTTGGCCAGATGGATTTCCAGCTGAATGATACAGAACTTTTATAACCCAATTGGCATCTATATTGTTAGAGGTCTGCAATCAATCATTTAATCTCTATTCTTTTATGAGGCTTGTACTACAATAATATTAAAGCCTGAGAAAGACCTTACTGGATGTGTAAATTATAGACCAATATCTTTGCTCAACATGGATACTAAAATATTAACTGCAACACTAGGCAAGAGGCTGCAGAAAGTAATACCATTTATAATCACCCATCTTAGTATGGGTTTATTAAAAAATATATACACAGATAAATTCGAATCAGATGTTCTAATTTAATTATACACTGAAAAGGTTTCTGATACAGTTTAGGTCAAATTTATGAAATAAATAAACCTTCACAACAGGTTTCTACCATCTTTTGTACACTGGATTTCAATGTGATAGCTTAACCCAATGGCTCCTAGAGTGATCTATTTGCTTTCCTGTTTGCTTAACATTTTTCTATGCTATTGCAATGAAAACAACGCTCAATAAACCTGTCAAGTTGTATCGTAACACCTAGCAAAGTGTTTTGGTCTCATTTAATCTTTAGTTTGGTTCACGAACATTGGTTTTCTCTGTTAAGATAGTCTTAAGATATTAAAAGTGTGATAATACTATAATATAGTTATTCTGGATAATTATATAATATCATTACCAAAGCTTATTAAAATTGTACAGCTTATATGTACAGTTTATACTCATATAAATCACAAAGAGTGCTCAGACTGTTTCTTAAACCGAAAACATTTAATTTGATGTCTTTGGGATCCGGCATATCTAAAGATTATAAATTAAAATGTAGCTAAAAATGTAACACTGATGAAAGTCCTTGGAAGAGCTTTGAATTATTGGTGAAGAAGGGTCAGGATGGTGAACATTTTATCCATGCAGTCACCAGGAATCAGATCTACCTTAATAGCGCCTAACTATGAAGAGCATTAGGAAACTCAGAACTAGTTTCTAAGGGGAGTTCCACATTATTTGGTTTCTTATAGTCTTAAATTCTGTCTCCTGCTTAACTGATTACATTTCACACTATAAACATTATGTCTTCCTGATCATTTCCATTGTATCCATTCTACTTTTAGTGCACAACATTAAAACAATGAGTTTTACAGTAAAGCTCATTGATTTAATGTTGTGCACTAAAAGTAGAATTTACAGTTGTCTTTTGCTCATGGTCTATCTCTATTTCTCTTGCCTTTGCTTCCCAAGTTGCAAGCTTCAGTGCAGAAAACAATGTACTGTATTTGTTAATGATGTGGTGCTCCCTCTGCTGGCAGAAAACATAAACTATGGCTATGGTTGGTTTGGTTTCTTGCTTTTCCTAGCAGATTATTTCTAGCAGATAATTTATCATTTCCCCAGACATTCCTCTATACTCTCCCAGCTACAGTAAAAACCTATCTAAGAAAATTATCACCTGATATATCTTTACCATTTTGTATCTGGAATTCTAACAAAATAGTAATGGTGTTTAACCATGGAGTGCATTCATATTAAAGCAGGGATCATAGGGGAAAAAAGCTAATAGTGGGTAAAAGTTCTTTTATGTGCAATAGGAACAAACTGAAAAGGCAACTTGCCTTTTCAGTTTGTTCCTATTGCACATAAAAGACAGTCTTTTTGCCATGTGCACTGTACAAAAAAATGAGTCAATGTTCCCCACATTTATCATGAAAGAGCAATAATGAAATATCGGATTTATGGATCCCTTGTGCACTGAAAATTCTAGGATTGTAGGCTAGACTGGGGAGTATTTAAAAAAAAATCCTGGAAGATGGCAATGGTAAACTATTTTCATACTGTGGCTCAGATGTCTTAAATTTCATAAGAATATAAAAACAAAGGATTTTTTGTTTAAACTTCATTTTTCAGGAAGGGATTGTGTTAGATTCAGGGCTAGAAGTAGAGATTAGTAAAAGATTCTCATCTTTCCAATGATAAATAATCTTTCTGGAATTTTCTAAATATCCATATGAAAATCCACATGAATTTTGTTTATATATGTTCTAACGTGTTCCTTTTTATTAACCATAGTTTTGTGTAATAGATGTGTGTTTGTGTGCCTATTACAAGTGCTTTATGAATAACCTTTGCTAATACACTTTTGTGTGCATTGTCCCCCTTGGATTGTTCATTCATTGTAAATTTGGGGGAAAGGGCAATTTTGGTATATAACAGCATTACAGTTTACATATTTGTTTGTTTGCTTACTTGCTTGCTTTATTTCAAAAAGTATAAAGTCGCCCAACTCAGTATAACTCTGAGCAGCATACAACATGAACACATAATAAAAATATGGTGTATTTTGTATACATTATAAAAAGAACAAATTGGATAAATTTGCACTAAAATGTATTCCAAACACATTTCTCCATCATCACTAAAGGGAAGTAGCTCTCTGAACTTTCATTTTACAAAGACAAACACTAAGACAAGTGAAATAACTTGCATTACTGGGATCACTATCTGAGCTAAAGGACAAATCCTAAAATGTTAAGCTCCAGGAATCAGAACATTCCTTTCTATGTGCTTTTCATAGATTGCATTGGGAAAGCTAATTCCAAACACTGGAAAACGTTAACTAGGTTCCTACAAACCATATTAAGTTATAATATGATATGTTTTGACTAGTGCAGGGATGGGAAACCATTCAGCTTTTATATTGAGTGGAAGGATGAAGGCTCCAATCATTGGGGGTCATGACTCTTAGCAGGCAGGGGCAGGTTTATGCATGTAGCATTACTAAGATTGATATGTACATTGATTGCTATAAAAATACATCTTTCTTTTTCTTTCTTTCAAGAGAGGAATGCTTAGAGTGAGAAAACCACTATCAGTTCTTGATGAGTATGCTAATCAATGTTGGATAGGGCCTTGGTGGTGCAAAGGGTTAAGAATGCTGTACTTTGCAATTAAGTATTCAGCTCCCAGCTGCCTGCAATTTAGCAGTTCGAATCCCATCAGGCTCAAGATCAACTCAGCCTTCCATCCTTCCGAGGTAGGTAAAATGAGAACCCAGATTGTTGGGGGCAATATGCTGACATTGTAAACCACTTAGAGAGGGTTGCAAGCCCTGATAGGCGGTATATAAATACAATGCTATTGTTATTGCTATATAGTAATCTCTCCAAAGTAAATGATTGGACAGCCATTTGCCTGGAAAAAATAGGGACTCCTACTCAAAGAGGGGGTTGGACTAGAAGATCTCCAAGGTCTCTTCTAACCCTGTTGTTCTATCTTCTAATATATGTATTTTTAGCTTTTTTTACATTTCTGCCAAGCATGATAAAACGTTCCTTCATGTTGTTCACATTTACAACACAGCGCAGTCTTTGTTATTCAAAGCTCAGTAAATAAGCACCCCATTTGTTGCAAAGTCTTCTGCATTATTATTTCATGCTCCAAAATAAATACATCTTGAACTCAAACTATTATTCAAAGCAAACAAATTCGAGCAATGAGTATAATAAAAAGTAAAGATCAGAAGCATTCTGCCTAAAATCTATGAAGCAATCAGCCATTAAATCCTGCAAGAATATCAAAAGCTTGGATGTGCCTTTAGCTATTTGTCTTCATTGACGGTACTCTAAATCAATGTCACACTTTTGCTCAGATTCATGCATATATATCACTTGACAAAGTAGGGAAGGCAATTTAATTTTTTTTTTCTTTTAGGAAAAGGATATACAAAAGGGTTAGGATCTACGGGCCCATGCCCAGTGTCTCAATTCAGAGTAGATCACAAGGATGCACAATTAGGTTAATTAATTAGTAGACAGGAACAGGATGGCATATGAATTTCATATTATCTAGGTTAATCTTCAAAGTTATCACCATACGGTAACGCGATCCTCTTTTTCCTTGCATAGTCCTCTCTTCGATCACTTTCAGGCTGGACAGCCATTGTTCTGAAATGGTATAGGGTCTCCTGCTTGAGCAGGGGGTTGGACTAGAAGCCACATTTTAGTGCCTCCTCCAAGGTCTCATCCAACTCGGTTATTCCATTATTCAGTCTAACTTATTCACAGCAGACAGTGCAGGCAGCAGAGTTACATGACTAACAAAGGAACAGCAGCAACCATCTTGCATTGTCAAAAATGCATCATGGTAGAAATGCAAAACCTACCCTCCCTTTCTACTTCCCTAATGGTCAGTGTTGATTAAAACTTTAAGATATAGTTGGATAAATGAAAGGAGACCGAGTCTATTGCTTCAATCTGTCTAACTCCAACAACTTTGGATGGCATACAATTGAAAAATATACCAAACACACACACAATAAAAGAACCATGAATGGTCCTAGGAATAACATATACCCACAGAAAATCTATCCAACAGGGATTCTACATTTACTTTGTCCCATTTTGTTGGGTTGGGAGCCATCTGTATCTCAGGGATATCATTCCAGAGGGCAGGTGCCATGATGGAAGAGACACTCTTCCTAGCCCCACAATATTTTATTATTTTATTTTATTTATTATTTTATTTTATTATGGTATTTTATTTTATTGTATTACTTTATTTGCCACCCATCTCATATCCAATGACTCTAGGGGGTTTACAACTTAAAATGTCATTGCTTAAGCCAGGGGTGTCAAACTCATGTTGACACGGCGATGTCATGTGACCAGGCCAGGAGTTTGACAGCCCTGGCTTAAGCAATGGGACCCAGAGTATGTCTATTCTGCATAGAACTATGGAGGTGACCATGAAGAAGGTATTCAATAGAGTAAGCACCAGTAAGCCTTGGAAAGGAGGGAAGTGAAGAAGAAACTCAAGATTCCTCTACCCTGATTCTCTTTGGTTAAAAAAAAAAGCGTGTGTTGAGTAAGAATCTCTTGACAAATTTACAAGAGCCTGTTATTATACCCTGCAGTAATAAAATGGAATTCCAGTAGTCTTTGTATTATTTAACAGATTTAACAGATGAACAGAGTTGGAAGGGACCTTGTAGGTCATCTAGTCCAAGCCCCTGCCCAAGCAGGAGACCCTACCTACACCCTTTCTGATGGATGGCCATCCAGTCTCTTCTTGATGAACTTGTTGAGTTACCTAAGGATGGGTTACCTAAGGATGGCACCGAACTCTGATTGTGGTGCCCTTTGCGTGTGGAATGCCTTTGGATCTAAGAAAGAAAGAAAGAAAGAAAGAAAGAAAGGAAGGAAGGAAGGAAGGAA